>CM041778.1:364301753-364420505 GCA_023374045.1 Limonium bicolor
AGGCTATAAACCATAAATGTCTTCGCTTTTTTAACTTTACTATGGTGGTTTTTAGAGTGTTTGGTGTAAGATTCATTTTGTTAATGAATAAGGTTTATTTTTTATTAAAGAATATTCATTTTGCTAATGAATAAGATTCACTTTAAAAATACCTAATATATACTCATTCTAAAAATATAAAATTTTAAGTTTACCAAAATATATCCATGATGCATCTTGTTTTGAAGAGCACGAAAAATGATGAACAATGGTATAAATTTTATTATTTTTGCACTTATATTTTATGAGTTATAATATTTTGAAAAAAAATAATTTCTCTCTCTTCCTAGCTAACTCCCCAATGCATGCGACGGATGAAGCCTACACTAGTCTTTTCTTTTTTTTTTATTCTTTTTTTCTCCCAACTATATGCTGACACGTGTATAGGAGCCACCTTCTACCCTGGCGTAAGCGCCAGGGTCTCCATTCCGCAATAGAATAGTTGAATCCAACCCTTAAAATAATAATATTTTATTTTTCCCCTCATTCTTTCTTTTCTTTTATTAAAATATTCATTTTTGGGTTCTTAGTTAAGAAACTCTCATATAACTTCTTTCCTTTATGTCATATTTTATCTTTTTGTTATATTAATTTGAAGTGGATTCCACTTCGTTGTGATGCCCTTAGTGGCTGACTAGACTGTTTTGTTTATTGGACAGTCTATATTAACTTTAAATGGTTGTAATTTTTAATATATAAGTCCAAAATGAAAAAAAATTATATCATTGTTAATCTAAATTCAAGCTCTCCCAAACAAGACCATTCATGGATATATTTTGACAAGAAAAAAAATCTATTTTTACATGTGTATGATGATACATTAAAAGCATATATGATTAATTAGTTTTGATATTATGATTCATTAAAATTGATATTATGATTCATTAACTAATAAGTGAGTGGTGAATTAGATTACAAATTTTGAACCCGATAAAAATTATTATTGTTTTGTAGTGTATTATTATTGTTGTATGATGTATTTTAAACCTTATATGGTGAATCATGTATTTTTCTTACGTACCAAACATTTTTTTTGTTTGTATTATTGTTTAACAATTTTCTTTTATATGTGACTGGTGATTCACTAAAATGATGTTATGATTCATTAAATTTGATATTATGATTCATTGAAATTGGTATTATGATTTATTAACTAATAAGTGGTGAATTAGATAACAAACTTCGGAACAAATACTGAACCATTATTGTTTTGTGGTGTATTATTCATGTTATATTGTGTATTTTAAACTGTATGTGGTGAATCATAAGCGTTGTTGATATATGTTGATATGTACATACTATAACTAACACAAATTTTTAAACTTGTCAAAACATATCCATGACTGATCTTGTTTAAAAGAGCTTGAATTTAGATGAACAATGGTGCAAAAAAATTTATTTTGGACTTATATTTTAAAAGTTATGACTATTTAAAATTAATACAAGTATTACCTCATTTATTATGCCACATAAGCTATCCAGTCAGCAAGCTGACTAGACTGCCATATACACAGCCGCACCATACTGAGAACGACCTTCCCGCACTATCTACCGACTGATATATTAAATACAACTAAAATAATTTTTATAATTAAATAGTAACATTATGAATAATAAAGTTATTTAAAGTAGAACAAGTACTAAATACTACCCTAACGGGTCGTTTGTTACCATGGAATAATGTTACAATTCTTGAAATTGCAGCTATTCCCATGTTTGGTATAAAAAAAAAGCTAATTCCAGGAATTTAGCTTATACCAATTTGCTAGTAACTCACTGGGAATAGTATTCGTTGCGGAAACTCTGGGAATTGCTATTCTAAGCGAGTGACCAGATTCTATAAATACTCAATAAAGTTAAATATTGTAAATATTCAATTATAGTCTTTATTTATTATTCTTTATTAATATTTTAGGTACATTTAGTTTATATATACATATACATATTAATTTAAAAAAATGTATTATTATATATTTTAAAAAAATAAAGAAATAATCCATTTGGCTATGAATAAGCATATTAGATGTTATATATATATATATATATATATATATATATATATATATATTAAATAAATATTATGTACTATATATTAGTATATAATATAAAAAAAATCAAATACATTAATACTTAAATAAGGTATTTTATATTAAATAGAATATATAATACCATTGAAATAAAAAACAATTCTTACTAATAATAAAATAATTGACTATAAACGATTATATATGTGTATACCTATCACTTACTATTTCAATATTAATATTGTTTAATTTTGATAAAATAATTATTTTATTTTATTTTTAACATATATTTTTAGTTAAAATATTATTAAAATAAATATTACTTAATGAAATTCAAACAATTAAATTTAAATTTAATATTGAATATGCCAAGAAATGAGAAATAAAATATATTAGCATATAAAATTGTTTCTTTAATTATTAAGCACGGTATAAAATGTGTAATAACTTTGATATATATAGTTAAAACCACTATTGTTGAAATAATTTTATATTAATCATTACTTAACAAGTGCAATAATTATAATCAATCACTCTGAAATATACTAAAAATATATAATAATTTTAATATAATTAAAAGTGTACATTGTAATTTTATTAGTTTCTTTTTTCCTTGTAAATTGTTTTATTAAATTTAAATATTAGTAATAGTTTTAAAAGACTAATTATCCGTAGTTGAATAAGTAGTATGATGTTCAGTTATATTAATCACATTCATATTACATGCTAGTATAATGTTTCTTTTATGTTCTATATACTCAATAATTACAAATTTATACTCATATCAATTTAATATTATCCATAAATTTAAACAGTAGAAATTTTGAAAAAAATAATAATTTCTTGACTTATTTTTTATTTTTTGGGTTCTTATAATTCTCAAAAGTAATAATTATTCTGTAATAAATACATAATTTTTACATATTTTCAATTTTAATATATGTAATTTGAATCTATAGTTATTCATACAATAAATAATAGTAATAATGTAGGGAATTTTCACCAAATGCCCCTGAGGTTTAGCCGGTTTTCACAAAATACCCCTATCTTTTCATAATTAATATCATATACTCTCGAGGTTTCATTTTTAATACCAAATGCCCTTCCGTCTATTTTCCCACTTGACGTCCGTTAACATTCACTATTTATGAAATACCCCTAAATTAATTTAAATTAATTTAGGGGATTTCTTTTATTAAACCTTTAATAATACTATTAAGTATTAAATTATTATATGGAATTATGAATATGAAATTAGTACAAGGAATTATGAATATTAAATTATTGTATGCAATTATGAGTATTAATATTATATGGAATTATGGAAATTAATTTAGGGGAATATATGGAATTGTGGAAATTAATTTAGGGGATTCCTCCTATTTAACTCTAAGGAATACAATTTAATATTTAATTATTATATATTATTATATAGTATTATGAATTTAATAACAAGATTTATAAGTCAATAAATCTTGGAAAAATTCCTAGACACTCCAACTATATTATAAAGATTTTAGAAATTTGGGAGCATTGATTTGGAACATAAAAGTTAATATAAAATCCTAGAAACCTTAAAGCTTATTAAGCCTTGCTAGGGTTGACTTTTTGAGAATGGTCAAACTAGCACATGAAACCTATACCAATAAATAGGTTATGAAAAACCATGAAAATCGATAAAAAGAACGTCAAAAACGGATCATCCTAGCCAAAGTTATGCTAGATTGAAGTTTAGAGTCAAAACTTTGAGATCTGCCACGTGTCAGTCAATCACAGGCCGCCCAACACTTAGTGGATTTTCTCCTTGTTTTTCGCCAACAAAAATCAGTTTGTTGCCCTATCTTGTGACCTTCATAACTTTCTTATCCTTTGGAATTTTTGAGTGTCGTCTTCTTTGTTGTCTTCTCCTACATTTCCTCTAAACAACCATAACTCACACAAACCCTAACTCGTTCTGAATCAACCGGAAAATCGAATCAAAGTAGCCACCCTGCAAAAACCGTAACTGTAGTTCCAGTTTTTCCTTTCGAATCAGGTAACTTCGACTTGCCATAACCTCTTCGTTTCTCAGCCAAATTTCATGTTCTTTATCTCGTTTTGAAGATCTCTAATCCCTCTACAACTTTCATGTTGATGACCAAAGCTAATTCCCAACCGTTTGGAAGAGAGAGGTGTCTAAAGTTTTGGATTTGTCATCCCATAAAATCATGGATTTTTCCGGAAAACGTAAGGTATAAACTCGTAACTTTCGACTTAGATTTCTTTCTGTGTATTGCGATTTCGAGTGAGTTCTTGCTATCAATGTGTAGAGCTAAGTTTCTTCTTTAGATTAAGCCCTTACACATAGCCTAACTCGATCTGTACTACAAGATATAGATCCTCAAAGTCGGCCCCGTGAACTGCTCGAAAGTTCGAAACTTTCCAGATTTCCGAATTCGATTTGCTCCGTTGTTGCAATTCCGGTAAGTTTCCTTCAAATTCCTTCAACCTTGCTAATCTACATTACATTGTCGGTCAAAAACATGTTTCAATTGCATCAATTACGCTTTAGATTGAGTGAGTTTGGGAGAATCGAATTCGAAAACTCTTAAGAACCCTAACCTCGAAATCGAATTCGAAAACCATTGTATACTGCATTATAATTGGGGAAATTGGTCTCATTAGAACCGTAATTTAATTTCGGAACCATAGAAACAAGAATCACTCGATTTCGTTCTGTAGATTGGGAGATATTGTCGATTTAGTACTCGACTTCGATTTTGGATTCGATGAAGAACTGGGGCTTCAGCATCCGTCCGATCTGGACTTAAGGAAATGGACGGCCAAGATTAGATCGTGGATAATAAAGATGTTTTAAGTTTATAATGTTTCAGAATTTAACTCTAACTTGTTGAATTAATTTAAATACCTTCCCGAAAGTATTTTGACTTGAAATTTTAACCATAGATTCCTTATTAAATCTAGTTTATGTTGATGTAAATTAATAAGTTTTTTGAGTTTTTAAACATAAGTTATGATTTTTGCAAGTTACGGGTTTTCTGGAATTATTTGGCTAAATTAAAAAGATATTTTTATGAAATAAAAATTTTATAATATGTCTAGAATGTTATAGTTACTGTATATTAAGCTTGGGAATTTTGGGCAATGGTAAATGGTTTTAAAAATTATGTTTATGAGTTTTTCATAAGAATAACTTATAATATATGGTTTTTAATGTAACCAAAAATTAAAGTATGGTTTGTTAATAAACTTTTGAAGCTGGGAAAAATATGAAACACTAAATTAACACTTTATAACAGTAAGTTTATAAATGTTTAGGTATTAGTTTTTAATAGAAGTGAAACTATTTACATATATGTATATATACATATTTAAGTGGAAACTTATATAAATCAAGGAATATAATTATTTTTACGTTTTATTTATTATATTATATGGGAGTTAATATTCTTAATTAAAACTAAGGAATATATATATATATACACATATATTAAAATAAATAAAATAGTAACTTAGGTTAAATCAAGGAGCTAAATTAATCTACATTTATATTAATTATATAATATGGTAGTTAATATACTTAATTGAAACTAAGGGAAATACTTTATTTTATTAACCATATTTTGGATGTAGGTGTGTGTAAAAGTTAATATAAATAATTAAATACAATAAAATTACATAAACAATGTTTTGTACAAATCCTAGTATATATAAATATATACACAGTAAACATAATAAAATTAAATACCTTATAGGAAATATAATACGAAGGAATTAATAAGTTAAACTAAACCCCTACATAATACCAATAAAATAATATTATATGAGGTGGTATTAAATTATAGTAATGAATTAGGCTTAAAGAGTTACCTTTGAATTTCCAAGGTTTATATGTAAACCATATTAAAATACATGTATAGTAATATTTGTCAATGATCAGAATGTAAATCAAAAATTGGGATTAAGTAATTAATAAGTTAAAACTTAGGAAAAATTGTGATTAGATTACATAAAATGTTGCACAAATAGATCTTATTCTATAATTAATGATAAACAAGTGTAATACGATTACATCTAAATATTCTTAATATATTGTAACACCCCTACTAATAATTCAGTCATTACCGTCCAATTTCCTCGTACTTCCTGAGTCACGCAGCGGATACATACTTACATACCTCGGGTGATACAATGCCGTTAGTCACCCACGTGACTAACAAGGCTACTACTTCTACATACAGCATCGGTCTGATGGACCGGAATATCCGAGTACTACTTAATACAATACATACTCTCATTACGTACTGATTACTACAATACTCCATTCGATACATTACTCCATTCAATACCGTACTCCATTCAATACAATACTTCACAACTCCGTACAAGATAATACACTACGCATACCGAGTTTACTAGGTTCCAAAATCAATACAGTACTTCTCCAAATTCATACACACTTACTAGGATTCAATCTGCTACCCATTCCTCACAAACTAGATACTTCTAATTACAAGGCGCGCCACCGGTCTCTTACCTTGACCGTATTCGCTCCGGGTACCTGCACACTAAAAATGGTCCCCCGAGGGGGTCAGCTTATGCTGAATATGATAACCGCATACCCCGCGTACTAGCGAGGGTACGCCGACCATTTGGTCGAATACATGCAATTCATTTTGCAATACATACATTCATACATACATACATATGCTTTCATTCACGATACTACAATACTACACAAGGTATACATACATACGCACAGTACAATACATGCTTGGAAGACAATACAAGTCAACCAATGCTTACTTACCATTTTCCAGAATACACATACACAATACATACTCATTACATATCCAATACGCAATACGGAGACGGTATACGGTTCTCCAATACATACAAGGTCCAGTTAGCTTCATTACACACCCGGGTTTATCGGGTGTTCGATACTCTTTTACTTCCGGTCAATGACTTACAATAGTCAAGACCAATACACATACGATACTTACTTCTTACATACTTTACTTCCAGTTAAGTCGGTATGACCTCCGGGCAGGGATTACTACATCCCACCACCGGGCTTTAAGGTGGCCCACTAATCCAGGATGCTACCCATTCAAGGGAATTGGTCCATGGAAAAGATTACAGCCATGATTCGGACCCAACCTCTTGTGTTTCCTTATCCTCACGCGTGGCCGAAGCTATATCGGACTTCTACTCATTCCATTTACTCATTACTCAAGTTAGGAGTTAGAAGGTTAGGAATTAGTAGAAGTCAATACTCCATTTCCATACATACATACAATACTCAAGTACACGATACTTACACATACTTCTCAATTCCATTCATTCATTTCATAAAATATAAAAACTAATTGTTCAAGAAGATACAACAAGAACAAAATAGTTCAAACACAGTTAAGTGCAGTATAAGTCCGATTCGTGCATTTATCTTATTGGTGATCACATAAGCACACTAATCGGGGTAACCAGGTTAGGATACAGAGCATGAAGAAATCATACCGTTCACCGTTGTATCCGCACTACCGGCTCCTTCGAGGATCAACTATTGGATTCCTATACATACATGAAGTAGTACGATCAATGATCTATTATTGATCTGCTTACTCCTTCATTGATACTTTCAATGTATTCTTACTACTTCATTACTTTCTTACTTGGTTATAAGACCATTCTTTCCTTTACTACTTCATAACTTACTTCCTTACCATTTACTTACTTTCTTACTTACCGTTATTACTTCATTAATGGTGTATTACTACTTTTACATGCATACCGGTGTATAGGCATATACCTATACATACATATGATTACTATAGTCATATTATAAAAACATTTTTTTTTGTAAGTGTTTGGGCCGTCCGACCCAACCCTGGGTCGGACCATTCCAGTAGGTTTTCGTCCTCTGAAATTACTCCCGTCCGACCCAGCACTATTCCGTCCGACCCATACACCTCTGGGTCGGACCATTCCAGAAGGTTTCAGTTTCGTCATTGATGAGTTTCCAAATGAGCATGTTTTATAGGTGTATTTCATATATAATATTAGCACTTTTCTTGCTCATTTCTCCACTTCAGTTGGTTTTCCTCTAGTTTATGTTTTATTATTTATCTCACAAAATTATTGGTTGAACATGAGGAAACCAAGCCGGGAGTGAAGTAGACGAAGAGACAAACGCATAGACGCAAACGGCTCAGAAAACGGAGTCCAAACGAAGAATCTAGAGCCGGTCGAAGTTCGTAGAACGAAATAAGTCACGGTCAGCATTACAACAGCATTGCAACCGCCTAGCTAACCGCCCCCAACAGAGGCGGACTCCCAGGCGGACCAGAGGCGGACAAGAGACGGTTGTAGAGGCGGACAAGAGACGGTTGTAGAGGCGGACAACACACAAACCGCCTTGTTTTGAGGCGGTTCCACACACGGACAAGACTAAAATCGCGCCCAAAACAGTTTTCTTCTTCCCCGCGCCGACTCTGCAACTCGCTGCTCCGCCTACCTTAAATCGCTCACGCGTTTCGGCTCTGTCCCCTGCATTAAATGAATCAATCAATGCTTCAATCAGTGAAGAAATCAACAAAGGCAATCAACTGCAAGTCTTCTACGTAGTCTTCCTTTCTTCTATAAATAACCATCCACTGCAACCTTATACCAGTGCACGGAGAAAACCAGAAAATCACTCACAGTCACCTCATCTCATTCTCTTCCAGTAAAACACTCACGTACATCTCAACCCCATTCATACCTCAGTTCTCTAATTCTCAAATTCACCCACTTCACTTATAATAACCTACGTACATGTTTCACTCTTCGACCTCTCCATTTCTCCATTCACTAATCACGTCTCCGTGATGTTATTACGTCCAACCTCTGTCAGATTTATTACCAGTTAATATGTCTGACTAAGGAGGATTTGCTCCGGGCAAGGTTTTTAATTATGGTTTGTTTAATTATGTAATCAATATTTCTACCGGTTAAAATAAATACAGTTTGTTACGCTTAAAGGTTTTCTCTCACCATTTTAATAAATTACATGAATTTATTAAAATGCTTTCCTAAGTCTATTTTGATCAGACCAGGTGATAAATAGACAGGTTAATTAAGCCGTAAATTTAGAGAAAACTTATTATGATTTAATAAGTTAGTATTTACAGATGCAATTATAATTCCTCGAATTTAACGTCCGTTTACATAGTATTGCTCGAACCTTGATTAGACCGAGCATTTTCTGGTAAATGAGTTCTTAAGGGTCTATGACTTAGTCCTTAGGATAATAACAGGAATTTTGCCAAACGAATTTATTAAACCGGTAGAGATAGCATAATTAATCAGATTGTATAAAACCTGAACCCGGAGTTCCATTTAATTCATCTGCACTCAGTAATTTAATCTGCTATTTTAATTCTCTAAAAACAAGTCATTAACTTCCCCCTTTTTGTGACAAGCTTAGGAACTATTTTAGCTCGCTATAAGTCCCACGGTTTGACCCCGGCCGCTTCTATCTTCTGTACTACTACGACCGGGTTTTAATTTGCAGCCCGACGGATATTTTGAGTATTAATTTCTTTCTTTTATCAATTTCACCTTGCTAATAACTCACGATAAATATCACCACTCTGCAAAATGGCGCCGTTGCCGGGGACTTGATTTAATCTAGTCCCTAAGCCCCGGTTAATTCACCTGTTATATTATAATAATCTGTCAATATTAACTCATAATAATCTAATTTCGGACATCGGACTCCTGATCTGACTTGGACATCTAACTTTGGACTTCGGACTTCTGACATCTTATTATTATTGTTATTTCTTTCCATTGTCATTTCGTTCCATTGTCCTTTAATATTCCATTGTCTCTAACTACTAACTTATAATTTCTGTCATTTCGTTCCATTGTCATTTCGTTCCATTGTCATTTCAATTTTCTGTCATTTCTTTCCATTGTCCCTAACTACTAACTTAAAATTTCTGTCTACTAATTCCTAACATTTTTATTATTCTAACGTATAACCAGTTCTTTTCTCTGTTTTGAGTGGTGAATGCCTATTACCAGGTCAAACAGCTACCCAGAAAATATTAATAATCACACGGTTGGTTACATCCCAGAAATCGAGAGAACCTTTCTGCGCAATCTCAGGCAGAGACGAACTCAACGAAATACCACCACAGTGATAGATTCTGACCCGGAAGCTAACATGGCAGCTACACCAGCAACGGTTCGAAATATCAACAGGCCGTCTAACCAAGGACAACAGCCTGCTATCATCCTTCCTCACCTCAGCCCATCCGAATACGATGAGTGGCAGAAGCTGAAGCCATATCATCAGATTCGATGTGTGAAGGAGTTGGGCATGTTTGATGGCACCAGTCCGGACGAAGCCCTGTTACATGTTACAAAATTCTTGCAACATGCCAATAGTCTTACTGCAACCGACGCAGTACTTCAATATGCAAGATTGTCGTTATTCCCACAGCCTGACGGGAAACGCGAGCAAGTGGTATCATAGCCTAACACCCGAGTACCATTGGTACCCGGGACGACATGGCCACCAAGTTCTATGACAAATTCCTACCTCCGAGCCGAACTTTGGAGATGATTGCTGAAATTTAATTTCAAGCAACCAGGGTCGGAGAATATTTGTGAAACTTGGGACCGTTTCAAAGGTCTACTACTCACTTGTCCTCACCACGGTCTGACGAAGGAACAAGTATCACAATTGTTTTACAAGGGCTTGATCGGTCCGTGCAGAACAATGGTGTTATCCTCGTTAGGGGCTGACATTCTAAAAAGCCGGGAGCACAATTTCTGAATAGCATGGAATCTCTCTGTGAGGAAATCAGAGACTGGGCCTCCGGTGGATCAAGGAGCGTACTCCAGGATTATATCATGTAGGGGAGAGTGATAACAAGTTCGACCAGCTCATGAGAAGCCATGAGCAACTCATGGAAGCAATGCTCAGCAGGCAACAAAAGTCAGTACTTTGCAGAAAGTGGTTGAACAGATGGCTATGAATTCCTTCCCTCAGCAAGCTAAGTCGATGATTTCCCGACCACCTACTACCCCTCCAGGCTATGCTCCTCAATCTCAAACGTCACCAACAATTTCCTGTACGCAATGTTGGGGCCTCATGATTACGATCAATGCCCCCAACTACAAGAAATGAAAGCGCGGGAAGCAAACTACATCACCAACAATTCAGGATACAGACAACCATGGCAACGTAACATGCAATCCATCTTAGCTACTCAAACACCGGAAATATCCAGAACCCACATACCCTACAAACATCCCAAATTACAGACCTCAATCCAATTTCCAAGGAGGCCCAAGGCAATATCAACAACAGCCCTATGGCAATGAAGCTTCATCGAGCCGACCAGCTTCACCTCCTTTGAATCCTGAGTCTGATATGTCTCAGATGCAAGAGATGTTCAAGGCGATGATGGGTAAATCCCGAGATACGCAAGAAGAGGTCGCAGCTCTACGCAAAGACCAAAAAGCCTTGCAATCTCAGATCCAACAGTTACTCACTCAACAAAGCCACCTGGTCAATTCCCTTCACAGACTAATCCCAATCCAAAGGAACAAGCAAATTCAATCCTTATAGACGGTGGCACATTACAATCAACAAACTTGTGTGCAGTCTCTTTACGGAGTGGAAGGGAACTTGCCACCAGCAAAGAAAAAGAAAATCTTGAAGATTCCTACATCAATGTTGATGAAACCACCAAACCAACTTCACCTCCCTCAGAAATCCAAGTTCCTACTCCTGTTACTCCACCTCCATCTCGAGTTACCATCGACATCCCAACTTCCACTCATAAAAACAATGAACTCCCATTCCCAAACAGAATGAAAAAGAAACACCTCGACGAGCAATTCTCCAAGTTCTTGAGTATTTTCAAGAAACTGACTCTCGACATACCTATACTTGATGCTTTGCAAGAGATGCCTAATTACGCCAAATTTCTAAAGGATCTCTTAACAAAGAAAAAAAAACCTGGAAAAGAGACAGTACACCTGACAGAGGAATGCTCTGCAGCCCTTCTTCGAGCACTTCCTCCCAAACAAACAGATCCGGGAAATCCCGTGATCCCGTGTTTTATAGGCGGGGTGGACTGTGGAAGTGGTCTATGCGACCTAGGAGCCAGCATTAATATCATGCCTTATGCCACCTTCTTGAAAGTAAAAGGAGGAGAAATGCAACCGGTTCCTTTCAAACTCCAACTAGCAGACAGATCAGAGATCAAGCCCATGGGCATAGTCCGGGATCTGGTAGTTGGAGTGTCTCGCTTCATCTTTCCAGCTGATTTCGTCATTCTAGAAATGGATGACGATGTCAAGGTTCCCCTGATTCTAGGTCGACCGTTCTAAGTACCGCCAAAGCTATCATTGACGTCCACGACGGAAAATCACTCTTCGGTACGAGGATGAACGATTGAATTCGACATGCAGAAAATGATGAAGAAAAGCTCAAACTTTTCTCCTCATGCTAAGACAGTGGGATTCACAGATGATGAAGAGGAGGAAAGCGACTTTGCTACAGATGAGGACATGTATTCTCCATCTTCCATCCAGGAAGCTGAAACTGAACCGCTAGAGAAAGTGTTATTTACTTCTCTAGAAGAAAAGGTGGAGGATCCGGAAGTTAACGCCATGCTGGCATACGTAGAGAAAGGAAGGGCTGGTTATCAAGCACCGGCCACCAATCGAAGAACTCGACAGAAAACCTCAAAAATCAATTCCATCAGTGAACAACCACCTGAACTCGAGCTTAAAGAAATACCCTCTAACCTCAAGTATGCTTTCCTAGCTGAAAATGACCATTTGCCTGTCATTATTTCCTCTTCTCTGAATTTCGGGGAGGAAACGAAGTTACTTGAGGTACTAAAGAGGCACAAGACAACAATCGGGTGGACTATCGCTGATATCAAAGGAATTGATCCCTCCTATTGCACGCACCATATTTACATGGAGGAAAACTTCAAACCTATCAGGCAACCTCAGCGCCGGCTAAACCCTAACTTCAAGGAGGTAGTTCGAAAGGAGGTTCTGAAACTCCTTGACGCAGACATCATTTATCCAATTTTTGACAGTCCATGGGTCAGTCCTGTTCAAGTTGTCCCTAAGAAGGGGGGCATCGAAGCTGTTATTAATGAAAAGGGAGAGACTATCCCTCAAAGAAAGATCACAGGATGGCGCATGTGTATTGACTATCGGCGTTTGAACTTGGCACCAGGAAGGATCATTTCCCTCTCCCCTTTATCGACCAGATGTTGGAACGACTAGCAGGGCAAGAGTACTACTGTTTTCTAGATGGGTTCTCGGGTTATTTTCAAATACCAATCGCACCTGAGGACCAGGACAAGACAACCTTCACTTGTCCTTACGGTACCTTTGCATACCGACGAATGCCTTTCGGTCTATGCAACGCCCCTGCTACCTTCCAGAGATGTATGCAAGCAATATTTGCTGACTTCATCGAGCAGAGCATAGAAGTCTTTATGGACGACTTCTCAGTCTATGGCTCTAGTTTCGACAAATGCTTGGCACAACTAGATTTGATCCTGAGACGGTGTGAGGATACGAATCTCGTTTTAAACTGGGAGAAATGTCATTTTATGGTCAAGGACGGGATCGTCCTTGGACATAAAATATCAGCAAAAGGGATAGAGGTGGATAAAGCCAAGGTAGAGGTTATCGAGAAGTTACCAGCACCAACTACAGTTCGAGATATACGAGCATTTCTAGGGCATGCAGGATTTTATCGGCGGTTTATTCAGGACTTCTCCAAAATCAGCAAACCATTGACCGACCTGCTACAGAAAGATGCCCCGTTTCATTTTGATGAAAGGTGTTCAGCTGCTTTCCAAACTATAACACAAAAATTGGTGTCAGCACCTGTGGTCATACCACCTGATTGGTCTCTTCCTTTTGAGATCATGTGTGACGCAAGTGACTACGCCGTGGGGGCAGCTCTTGCCAGAAAAAAGAGAAAATCTTGAGAGTGATCGCTTATGCTAGCAGAACACTGAACGACGCCAGAAAAACTATACGACCACCGAAAAAGAACTTCTGGCTATAGTTTTCTCCCTCGATAAGTTCAGATCTTACTTATGGGGAAGCAAGGTCATCGTGCATACAGACCACTCCGCTCTCAAATACTTATTTACAAAACAAGAAGCCAAGCCTCGCTTATTGCGCTGGATTCTTCTACTTCAAGAGTTTGACATCGAAGTCAAAGATAAGAGCGGGAAATGAATGTCGTCGCTGACCATCTCTCTAGGTTGGTGACTCCTACGGATAGTGTGCCTATCAACGAATTCTTCCCCGGAGACTGTCTTCTCCATCACCAAAGTACAGGAGCCATGGTACGCGACCTGGCCAATTATTTAGTCTCAGGAACAGTACCCTATGATTTTCCTACTCCCAGAAGAAGAAATTTCTTTCTGACTCAGGCATTATTTCTGGGAGGACCCGTACTTGTTCCGAGTTAGTGCTGATGGGTTGATTCGACGATGTCTCCCGGAAGAAGAGGTTTCAAGCGTCATACACTTTTGTCACTCACGGGAAGCCGGAGGTCACCATGGACCCACGAGGACCGCTGCTAAGATCCTGGCCTCAGGTTTTTATTGGCCAACCCTTCATAAAGATGTGTACCAATTCTGCAAACAATGTGATAATTGTCAGAAAATGGGTAACACATCCAGGAGACATGAGATGCCACAACAAGGGATACTAGAAGTGAGCTCTTTGATTGTTGGGGCATTGATTTCATGGGACCGTTCCCTTCCTCGCAGGGCCACGAATATGTTCTAGTGGCAGTTGATTGTGTCAAAGTGGGTAGAATATACCTGTCATCATGCCGATGCAAAGACAGTAACCAGGTTCCTCAAAAAGCACATCTTTACCCGTTTCGGCGTGCCCAGAATTATTATCAGTGATGGAGGATCTCACTTCTGCAACCGTTTATTCGAAGCACTTATGGTTAAGTACGGGGTACGTCACAAGGTAGCTTTACCTTATCACCCCCAGACAAACGGCCAAGCAGAAGTTTCCAACCGAGAGTTAAAATGGATCCTCAGAAGACGGTTAACTCATCAGAAAGGATTGGGCACTTAAACTGGATGATGCGCTTTGGGCTTACCGCACTGCATTCAAGACTCCCATCGGGATGTCTCCTTTTAAGCTGGTCTATGGAAAGCATGCCACCTTCCTGTGAGATGGAGCATAAAGCATATTGGGCAATCAAGGCCCTAAACTTTGACATGACTTCTGCAGGAGAGAAAGGAAATTCCAACTTTCCGAATTAGAAGAGCTGCGAGATCAGGCTTACAGAATGCAAGATCTATAAAGAGCGCACCAAAAAGTTCCACGACAGGATGATCCTCAAGAAGGACTTCGAAATTGGTGATTGGGTTCTCTGTATAACTCTAGATTAAGGATCTTCCCAGGGAAGCTCAAGTCTCATTGGGCCGGCCCTTTCCAGATTGTTAGTGTGACCCCGTACGGTGCCTTTGAACTCCAGAACAAACAAGGCGAAACTTTCAAGGTCAACGGGGCACGTCTTAAAAGGTATAATTCTCATTCTAATATTTCAACTGACCTATCTGCAACTTATTTTGTCCAAGAACAGCGGGACAATTCGCCCTCGAACTCTTCTCCAAACTAAAACTTGGTCAAATACGTCTAGCTAGAGACGTTAAACCCGGGCAGCTCGGTGGGAGGCAACCCACTATCTATCTTTTGCCTTTCCTTTAATTTAATGTTGTTTTCTTTTTTGTACTATATTTCCCTTTTATTTGTTATAATAAAATGCAGGCTTCACTTGAGTTCTTCTCGCTGTGTAGAATATTCTTTACAGGTTAATTCATGACATTCCACAGCAACACTCAAGTGTGGGGGAGCTCTACACACTCTACGAAATCTGGGGAGTACACTCTTTCCTTTACTAATTGCATGCCTATTAATTTTATTCATCTACGCAATGAGGGCATTGCTTAAGCTTAAGTGTGGGGAAGAGCCTTTTCAGGTCATTTTATGCTTAAATTGTTAAACTCTCTGCTTATCTTCTGCTTACCTTGCATTTGTTCAAAAAAATTATGTACCTGCTAATGTAGGTTGTTCTCTTTAAAAACAAATACTATTATGAATTGTGGGATAAAGGTACAAATTTTAAAAATTTTCATTTGATTACTTTTGAGGAGCATTTTATATGCGGTGTGACCAAATAATCTGCAAATGGTTGGATTTTATTGCTCAGGGTTTCTTTCTGTCTTCTCTCTTAGGGATTGCTAAGGGGTGCTTCTCTGTTAAAAAAAGAGAAGAATACAAAAAAAAGGGACTTCGAGACACCATTGGTAACCAACAAAGAGAGATGAGTGTTCTTGAATACAAAGGCATTATGCCTACATTTTCTCATCCCTCATGCAAAAGAGAAGCAAATGCATAAATCTTTTCTTCCTTTTATTTTCTCCTCAATGCCCATTCTTGAGAGAAGTTGGCCATGGTAAAAGTTCTCGGAGTTACCTAAATAAAAGAAACATTGAAGTACCTTAGATCATACCCCGAAACTCTATATTTTGTTTTTACCCTGAGCACACCTATGCCACCAGCAGATAATTTTTCACACTCCTCAATAAGTATTAAAGATCATGAACTATTGACTTTTTTATCCTACCCTTCATAATAATATTTGTTAGTATTGAGCATTTCCTACTTGCTTAAGTACATGGTTTTACTTGAGGACAAGCAAAAAGATAAGTGTGGGGGTGTGATGAGTGTCCAAATGAGCATGTTTTATAGGTGTATTTCATATATAATATTAGCACTTTTCTTGCTCATTTCTCCACTTCGGTTGATTTTCCTCTAGTTTATGTTTTATTATTTATCTCACAAAATTATTGGTTGAACATGAGGAAAACCAAGCCGGGAGTGAAGTAGACGAAGAGACGAACGCATAGACGCAAACGGCTCAGAAAACGGAGTCCAAACGAAGAATCTAGAGCCGGTCGAAGTTCGTAGAACGAAATAAGTCACGGTCAGCATCAACAGCATTGCAACCGCCTAGCTAACCGCCCCCAACAGAGGCGGACTCCCAGGCGGACCAGAGGCGGACAAGAGACGGTTGTGAGGCGAGACAACACAACACAAACCGCCTTGTTTTGAGGCGGTTCCACACCGGACAAGACTAAAATCGCGCCCAAAACAGTTTTCTTCTTCGCGCGACTCTGCAACTCGCTGCTCTCGCTCGCCTACCTTATTCTCACGCGTTTCGCTCTGTCCCCTGCATTAAATGAAGCAATCAATGCTTCAATCAGTGAAGAAATCAACAGAGGCAATCAACTGCAAGTCTTCTACGTAGTCTTCCTTTCTTCTATAAATAACCATCCACTGCAACCTTATACCAGTGCACGGAGAAAACCAGAAAATCACTCACACTCACCTCATCTCATTCTCTTCCAGTAAAACACTCACGTACATCTCAACACTCCATTCATACCCAGTTCTCTAATTCTCAATTCACCCACTTCACTTACAATAACCTACGTACATGTTCCACTCTTCACCTCTCTCATTTCTCCATTCACTATTCACGTCTCCGTGCTATTACTACGTCCAACCTCTGTCAGATTTATTACCAGTTAATATGTCTGGCTAAGGAGGATTTGCTCCGGGCAAGGTTTTTAATTATGGTTTGTTTAATTATGTAATCAATATTTCTACCGGTTAAAATAAATACAGTTTGTTACGCTTAAAGGTTTTCTCTCACCATTTTAATAAATTACATGAATTTATTAAAATGCTTTCCTAAGTCTATTTTGATCAGACCAGGTGATAAATAGACAGGTTATTAAGCCGTAAATCTGGAGAAAACTTATTATGATTTAATAAGTTAGTATTTACAGATGCAATTATAATTCCTCGAATTTAACGTCCGTTTACATAGTATTGCTCGAACCTTGATTAGACCGAGCATTTTCTGGTAAACGAGTTCTTAAGGGTCTATGACTTAGTCCTTAGGATAATAACAGGAATTTTGCCAAACTAATATATTAAACCGGTAGAGATAGCATAATTAATCAGATTATATAAAACCTGAACCCGGAGTTCCATTTAATTCATCTGCACTCAGTAATTTAATCTGCTTAATTTTTTCTCTAAAAACAAGTCAATTAACTTCCCCCCTTTTGTGACAAGCTTAGGAACTATTTTAGCTCGCTATAAGTCCCACGGTTTGACCCCGGCCGCTTCTGTCTTCTTACTACTACGACCGGGTTTTAATTTGCAGCCCGACGGATATTTTGAGTATTAATTTCTTTCTTTTATCAATTTCACCTTGCTAATAACTCACGATAAATATCACCACTCTGCAGTCATCCAAGCTATGTCCACCCCGCCGACCCATCCTCTGGGTCGGACGAAGTCAGAAACTTCGTTGAAGAAAATTTTGCCTGTCCGACCCATGTCCGACTCACGGCCCTGGGTCGGACCATTCTAGAAAGAATTAACGTCGTTTCAAGGCACTCCGACCCACGTCCGACTCACGGCTCTGGGTCGGACGGTTCCAGAAACTTTATTTTCGTTACTCAGGCCTTGTCCGACCCAGAGTCCGATCCAGCTGTGGGTCAGACAGTAGCAGAAACTTGCTACAGGCCTTGTTTTCTTTTCCCAATTTCACCCATTGCTTCCCTATCTTCCTACATGCATCCTAACATGTTTTAGCACCAATTAGGCCATCTAAATCATGTTATTTCACTCCCTAATCCATTATACAATTCTATACTACTTATACACCATTTGTCAAGTTTCAACCCAACACCCCTACATTACTTTTCTTCACACTAATGCTACAGATTTTGGTTTTCCACATTATGCTACAGATTTTTCAATCTAACCTTTATCCTTCAATACTTTTCTACCATACCCTACTAACATCCTCATTACATTATCTTCCACTCAATCCTTCCCATTATCTAGCTCCTTTCAAAATCTGTTACAAGGTGGTTTACTTCCCACTTTAGGCTCTCCAAGCACACCTAGTTTTCTCCGAGTTCCTCCAATGCATCATACTACTTCTTGCTACAGATTTTACACTTTCACATCCTCATACTACAGTACCAATCCACAGTTACTAAATATCTCCCTAACTTCCATACACCCTTGGTTCTCCCATTCACCAAGTCATCCATAATTGTACCATTCCTACCAAATTTTGCCATAGCTCAGCTACTTTTCTACTTAGTAACACAAACACACCTTCTCACCAAATTCATGCCTATTCTAGCCATACCCATACAAGGGTTCTACCAGCACACATACCAAAATCCCAATACACCATATTTCCTCAATCCCACAGTACAATACTCATGTACAATTATTTGGCTCTAAGGCCTACAATCCACATACTTGCTCTTAAAATACTCAAACTTCACAATTCTCACAACCTGTTTACACAATACACTATACTCACATATTCTCACTACTACCAACAACAACAAAATTCCTGCACACTTACACATTCAATACCCCCATGTTGTCCCAAGTTTTAAACTTCATTTAAATACTTCAAAACTGTTACTTATCCATTCTCAATACACTACCACATTGCTACTACTTATTACTCAATTCCATTACTCATTTCACTACTAAAAATGTTACAATACAATACACAAACTAACACAGGTGAGAGTGTTTTACCTTGTTTTGTTAGTTCCTCTTTCCTTCTTTTCCTCATTTCTTTCTTTCTTGTCCTCGGTTCCAATTCCAATGGGGTTCACACACAAATGCTACAGCCCATAGCAATAACACAACTACTTAGAACCTATCTTCATCAATTTAGGGTTTATGCTTGTTTGAGATTTAGAATGAAGCATTACCTTCCAATGAATGGGTGGAGTGGTGGACAGCAACCAACAAGATTCCAACACCCAAAAATGGAGCCAAAATCGGCTAGAGCAAAAGACACCAACAGGTTTAGTTGCATTTTCGTTTGCCCTTAAGGCCTAGAAAAAGATGATTTTCAAGAATGTTTTTACTACCTCAAAATGATCAGGAGGTAAGTGCTTATAATGGGACTTGAACCTTCAATGGAGAATACCCACCGAAATGAAAGTTGAGCTTTTGGATTTTTGAAAGGATGAAAACGTTCTCCTTTGCAAGGGGGTTGCAATGGTATAATTTTTGTTGGATTGGAGAAGGTTTGAGTACTCAAAGAGAGGAGAGAAGGAGGAAGTTGAGTTGGTTTCTTCCTTTCTCCATGGCTGTCGCAGGTGCAAAGAGGGAGTTCAGAAAATAGAGAAAGAGAGGAAGGAGGGTACGTGAGAGGAGGAGGAGAAAGTGAGGAGAGAGACTATTTTTTTCTTTTATTTACTTTGCTTGTCTTTTAGCACATAAGAGAAAATAAAGAGAGGGGGAGGCTAATAAAAATCGGCCCACATGTGCACACACTCACATTTTTATTTTTATTTGCAAAGTGGACACACTTAGTTTGTTATTTGCATTCTCACCCCACAACTTACCGGTTGTTACAGTTTTTACTAACCGGTACCCGTTTTCCGGAATTTTCTCGTTTAATTAATTTTGTTGGTTCTAAAGCTTCACTAATATTCACTAATGATTATTTAGTTGACCAAAACTGTTACGAGTCTATTTGACCCCTTAAAGTCACGTTTTCCCGGTTTCTCGAAAACGCGCTTTAAGGTTCGTTTACGCTTTTAATACATATTTGGATCCGTTTTCTTCGGGAGTTGTTCCCATATATTATTTAGGTCTTATTAACCTTTAGAATCCATATAATACGCTAACCGAGGTCTCATGCCTCCCATGGTTATTTAACGCTTATTTAGCGTTCTCCGCTTTAAGGCGTTTATTTATTTCTTTTGGATTTATTTTTCCTTACCAATATTACTCTAGCATTATTAGGCTCTTAAATAAGGATTAGAATTATCTTAACCACTATATTTAAGTTTGGGGTATTTCAATCTACCCCCTTAAGAACTTTGTCCTCAAAGTTGCTCAAGGTTATAGGGTTACAATACTTGCTCATTCTTACTTGTCTATGCCAGAGGTCGTACATTCTTCCTCCTTACAACTTCTGAATTCATTACTTCTGGTTTCCACATTTCATACAATACAAGTATACCATACTTACTTCCGTCCGCATCACGTCCCACCATCTGGTTCCACATTACAAGATTTTTACATACATACAATGCAAGGCTATTCCAAAGCAAAGCAATACACATTCCAATCCCGTAGGCGCTCAGGTCATCTAGACACGGGACTCCTCTATGTCCCGCCGCCCTTGGAATAATACCACTACTACTACTATCTTCTTCGTACTCACTTCTCACACATCCTCATTCCATACTAAAAGAAATTCTTCCCCACTACCAATTAAAAAATTCTAAAACTACAACTCCATATTCCAATTTATACTCATTACTTCTATCCTATGTGTGATTCTTGTGACCACTTGAGGGAGCTTCAAGAATCATTCGACCCTGATGTGACATCATCAGTGTTGAACTATCTTTCCACCCCAAATTTGTTCGGTTTCCCTTGATCTGATCAGGATCAAGTTCGACTTCCCACGTCAGTTTCAAACAAACAATTAATTAGTTGTTTTCATTTCCTATCTTTTTACTCTTTGTAGTCGTGATATGAATTCATACAGCTCCAAAGGATGGAATTCAGTCCATCAATCATTCTCAATCTACTTCCCAAATACTTTCCTCGGAACTCGATGCCTAAATGCTCATTTCGTCAATCTTCATTACTTTCATCCATTACTCTCCATCATTTCAGTTATTCTAACTAGGGAATACCATACTTATGAAGTTCAGCTGTCCTCAATTTACTTCCAATAACATACTGATGAATACACCACTCATGGGTTACATTCCTCTGCTACTCACAATCAATCCTACTATATATATTTTTTTTCAAGGTTACAATACTTGTGGAGCTCCGTCACTACTCATTTTCAATTGTATCAAAACATCGCCTAGGGAGTTCAATTTTCTCTAGGTTCTACATCGGTTTTATACCGACCTTGCATTGTATGCCATGTCTAACTTCAAATAGACACCCACTACAGGGATTTTATTTCCCCAAGAGTTACTCTACTCCACTTTACTAATCACTTTTACACATAGGTTACAAGATGGTATATTCATCCTATGGTATTCGCATCTCCGTGCCTAATTACCACAGTTACATATGAATGAAACGTATGTTTATTAACATAAGTACCAATCATTAAATCCATTCTCATTGTGCTATGCACATTATAATTTTATGTGTTTTATTTATAAAACTTGCATTAGCGGTTTTCGCTCTGCCCCCCTTACAAGGGATTACGCCCACGTAATCTAACCATATGTTACTATTAAACATTGGTTACTCGATTTGGCAATCTGAGCGTTTAGCTTCATTACAATATACTATACATATGCTCTGGTCAAAGGGTCTTAACCATTTCCAATGGTTTAGTCTTGCACCGAGGATTCGTACACGAGTTTATTTAACTCCTAATTACTTCAGCTCTAACCTATTAGGCTTCAGGCATTAATAGCCATTCTTTCGTACTTACTAGGTGTATTACATTTCTTAGTTAGGGCCCACTAGCTTCTGCTGCGCGCCCTGATAACTTGGGTTACTCACCCTTCATGTTATCCTTAATGTGCTATACATCACCTTTCTATCCCTCTATTGTGGAAATAAGGTTTAGTAACAGTGTGGTATTCTTTTACCGCTGTTTGAACTCAATGAGTTTTAGATGTAACAAGCTCTCTGGTAATCATTATACATATTTTCGTACTCCCACGATTATTCACTAAGTTCCTCCGACTTGTTGTCGGGCGAGGTTAAGTCACTACCTAGTTGTGGTGCTTCCTCTTGTCACTAACTTCTGAATTACACCAGTTCTTCTGGTTCAATACAAGTGTTCTTTGCTTGTATGACCTTGCATTCTCAATGCGTCGATCCAAGTGACTTTCTTACATCTCCTTTCACCTTTTTATTCCAATGGAATTCACCTCTTGTATTGATAGTGCGTTTTACACTCTTCGTGCGATCTGTTGCTAAGAATGCTTGACTGGCTTATGCCATGTTTGTGGTGAAAAGGAAGATTTACTACTGTTTACATTCTCCATATCCGCAGCCATCCCATTAGATCATTAGCTGTACCAGTGCAATACCAAAACACTCAGTCATACAAGTGTAGAGGCGTGAACGCTTGACAGTAAGTCACTTATGTGATAGGAAGGAATATTTCGACTGTTTTTCCATACTTGTTCTTCATGTCATTGTCTACTACTTCCTCATAGCGGTCGCTTGTTGCGCACCGTATTCTTACTCTTGTACTATTTCCTTATGGTGTAAATACACTAGGAGATCCTAGTTCATAGTATGACAGTTGCCGTAGCGTACCATGATGTTTTTATCTTCCCCATGTGGAGATATTTCATTTCGGTTTGGTTTCATGTGTAGGTTAGCTTACCTCACATTACTTCCTCATTCATGATATAGTTTTCCAAATAACTTGGTTGGCCAAGGATGAAGTGGTTTATCAGGTTACAAGCTCTCTTGAGCGCCGATCATTCATGGTGTGCAATGTGCACACTCATGATTGTTTTGACAATTACTATCTTTAGTGCTGAGCATTGATCATAGGCTCTAGCTATGCGGTTTTACTTTTGCATATACATTACACGGGACATCCCAAGAAGCTTCAAGGGTTTTCTGGTCCCGTTCTCTAATTAAAGAGTGTTCTATCACTGATAGGTGAAAGTTCTCGTTAAGGGGTGTGTTTCCACACATGGGTCTCATGACAAGGTTTACCGTGTAAGTATTTATACAATGGTTCACCACATGATTGGGTGCATATGGAGTATGCTTACTCCCTTAAGTTCGTAATGGTTTGGAAATCTCATTTCCTTATCCCATCATCCCTTGGCAATATCTATTGCGTGGTTTTGTTGTTATAGCAGATGGAAGCCTTTTCTAAGGGTTCACATCATCACCGCATTAGTGGTCTTTGGTTAACGAGGGGTACCTTCCCTTGGGTTTCTCGTAGTGTCCAAGTGTGGACTAGGCCAATGTTGGCATTACCATGATTCTCATGCCTCTGTGCTACCATTGCTACAGAAGGCATGTCGGTAATTAAGAACTCCGTCAACTGTATACTAGGCTGATGCTCTAGTGACAGTGACATTGGGTTGGCCATTACTCCAAGCCACTCAGAGTATTGGGTTTGAATTTATGGTCCAGTTGTTGATTTCTTGTCGTATGAGGCAATATTTCTTGCAAGTCTTGTTAGTATTGGTGTGGGTTTTGCAACCGTTTAAGGTTACACACGTAGTTGGTTGATGGCTTTTAAGCCGTACTGCTGCGAGCTATGCTCTTTGCAAGCTGCTTATGCATGTTTCCACTCCTTGTATACCGTCATAGGTTGGAGGCATTATTGGGCTCCATGGTAAGTCGTGACATCACGCTTCCGTTCATAGGAGACCCTTTAGGTAATCTGATGTTAATACGTGCCTCTCCGTATCTTAGGGCATTTCCTGTTAAGTGAAATCCCTTCGGTGTCCTAACCGAATGTTCTTTCTAGCTCATGTGCTCTTATCATGACGCTTGTTCAACTGCTGTTATCTCAGGCACCCTTCAAGGATTGCTCCTGAGTGCTGTTAGTTGTGCCATTACATCCGGCTAATGTTTACGATATGTTGTCCACTGTACCATCTTGTGGTATCGTTCTTGAGTTGTCCCTTTTTGGGTCATGACGTCCCCTCCTCGGGTAGACTGTTTATGCTTGTTTCCTAGTACTTGATAGGTTTGAATACCTCTCTCCGATTATGGATTGTGCTTCGTAGTAATTTTGTGATTGCTCTTGGGAATTCCGCCCCGTTTGTTGAGTATTGTTAGGTTCGCGTTAGGCATTCGCCTTAATGTGTTTAGGCTGGGCATTCCATCCAGCTGTCAGGTAATTGCTTGGATTATTTGAGACATATCCAATGTCTATACTTACTAGCATGTGCTCTTTGCACTTCCTAGTTCTTATTCCTCATCTCAGATGGATTCTCTGAGTTCCTTTAGCTTGATCCTGAGGTGTCCAGCTGTCTTGGGTTGAATTTACTGATGGTCCGTAGAACGGAGTTGACTACTTCCCGTGTGTCGTACCTACATGTATACATACGTGGGGTACCATGTTGATACGTTTACCACTTACCCAACTATATGTCGGGCCCACAAGCTCCTTCGGAGTGCGGTTGTCCCACATCCCGTAACGGGTATACTCGTAGTGTTCGTCCACACCCTAGGTGAAGTATTCTGTTGCCAACTCCTCTTGTATCATCCTATGATACTCACCATAATGCTGTTGATCTGGTTTTAAAATCCAAGGTTTTTAAAAGAGGGTTGTGGTTTTGAAAAGAAAATTTTGGGTTTTAAAACAATGGTTCGGTGTTAAAAGGAATCTCCCATGGCATAGCCATGTTGAGTCTTGACCAAGTCTAGCTTCTCGCTGACTGGTATGTACTAAGTACAGCGGTCGGCCGTTAGGCCTTTCCAAGGTTCCATTCCTTCAGTTTTAGGATGTTTATTCTTGTGGTTGTTTCGTTACAGTCACCGTACATTACTATGTACTCGTGACGTGTTAGTGTCCCTTTACATATCTCTGTCTTTACTGCACTTGCCGTGGCAAGTGTGTGGTACTGGTGGTTTTTGAGTAATTTTATACCGATCACGGTATGGTTTCCACTTGTGTTTATTAGTCTTGTTGGCGATTCCCTCGACCTTATTGATCTATAATTGATATACTTGCTCCTTTAGGTAGCTTCTTGGTGGTCTAGACATGGCTGTCGTAGGTCTGGGTACTCCTCCACTCCTTGGAGGTTCCCGTTCTATTTGGTTTAGTGTTGTTCCTTGTGGCTCGTCCCCACACATTTGTGGTGGTTACTGAGCCTTCCTTGTTTGGGCACTACGCTTGTAGTTCTATTGGTTTATATCTCATGATTGTTCTTGTAGTTGTCTGAGCTATATTGGCCAGGTGTTGCAGCCTTGATGGCATCGTAGTTTTGGAGTCAACTGCTTCCGACTATATCCTTAGTCGGCTAGCATGCCGTTAGTGGTATTATTCAAGTATTACTATCCCGTAGACTTGTGTCTCGGGTTCCGTTACTGCTCCCTTTTTCATTCCGTTGCACGGTTAGTGCTTCTGTCCTGCTGTTGGTTGACTAGCTAGGTTTCGCGACTGCTAAGCAGGTCGCCCCATGCTGTTGCAAGTTACAGCCTCCTCATGGTTGGAGTGCTCATTCTACCGCTATCACGTGCGGGGTTGTTGTTCAACCGGGATCCATCTCCGGGACTTCCATGTCTTGGAATCTACTACTTTATCAAGTTCTTGTTTACTGTGTGATTTCCTTACCACTGCCAGATCGGGGTTTCCCGAGTATGAGAGGACTTTCCTTCTCTCTGGCGTACTTTCCCAAGTTATACAATAGGGTTAGTGGAGGGCGGGTCCGGTATTGTAGGTATCCGGTACTCACCGGTAGTTCCTAACTAGCATATCTCCAATGCTAACACTCGCCCTTAGCCCTAAGCTTCTAATTCCTAACTCGGTATTCCTACTCGGTGTTTCCAGTCATCAGAGCGATACTTCGCTCTGATACACACTTTTTGCAACACCCCTACTAATAATTCAGTCATTACCGTCCAATTTCCTCGTACTTCCTGAGTCACGCAGCGATACATACTTACATACCTCGGGTGATACATGCCGTTAGTCACCCACGTGACTAACAAGGCTACTACTTCTACATACAGCATCGGTCTGATGGACCGGAATATCCGAGTACTACTTAATACATACAACTCTCATTACGTACTGATTACTACAATACTCCATTCGATACATACTCCATTCAATACCGTACTCCATTCAATACAAATACTTCACAACTCCGTACAAGATAATACACTACGCATACCGAGTTTACTAGGTTCCAAATCAATACAGTACTTCTCCAAATTCATACACTTACTAGGATTCAATCTGCTACCCATTCCTCACAAACTAGATACTTCTAATACAAGCGCGCCACCGGTCTCTTACCTTGACCGTATTCGCTCCGGGTACCTGCACACTAAAAATGGTCCCCCGAGGGGGTCAGCTTACGCTGAATATGATACCGCATACCCCACGTACTAGCGAGGGTTACGCCGACCATTTGGTCGAATTACATGCAATTCATTTTGCAATACTACATTCATACATACATACATACATGCTTTCATCACGATACTACATACTACACAAGGTATACATACATACGCACAGTACAATACATGCTTGGAAGACATACAATCCAACCAATGCTTACTTACCATTTTTCCAGAATACACATACACAATACATACTCATTACATATCCAATACGTAATACGGAGATACGGTTCTCCAATATACAAGGTCCAGTTAGCTTCATTACACACCCCGGGTTTATCGGGTGTTCGATACTCTTTTACTCCGGTCAATGACTTACAATAGTCAAGACAATACACATACGATACTTACTTCTTACATACTTTACTTCCAGTGTAAGTCGGTATGACCTCCGGGCAGGGATTACTACATCCCACCACCGGGCTTTAAGGTGGCCCACTAATCCAGGAGCTACCCATTCAAGGGAATTGGTCCATGGAAAAGATTACAGCCATGATTCGGACCCAACCTCTTGTGTTTCCTTATCCTCACGCGTGGCCGAAGCTATATCGGGACTTCTACTCATTCCATTACTCATTACTCCAAGTTAGGAGTTAGAAGGTTAGGAATAGTAGAAGTCAATACTCTCTCCATTTCCATACATACATACAATACTCAAGTACACGATACTTACACATACTTCTCAATTCATTCATTCATTTCATAATTATAAAACTAATTGTTCAAGAAGATACAACAGAAAACAAATAGTTCAAACCATTAAGTGCAGTATAAGTCCGATTCGTGCATTTATCTTTATTGGTGATCACTAAGCACACTAATCGGGGTAACCAGGTGTTAGGATACATAGCATGAAGAAATCATACCGTTCACCCGTTGTATCCGCACTACCGGCTCCTTCGAGGATCAACTATTGGATCCTACATACATGAAGTAGTACGATCAATGATCTATTATTGATCTGCTTACTCCTTCATTGATACTTTCAATGTTGTCTTACTACTTCATTACTTTCTTACTTGGTTTATAAGACCATTCTTTCCTTTACTACTTCATAACTTACTTCCTTACAACATTTACTTACTTTCTTACCGTTATTACTTTCATTAATGGTGTATTACTACTTTTACATGCATACCGGTGTATAGCATATACCTATACATACATATGATTACTATAGTCATATTATAAAAACATTTTTTTTTGTAAGTGTTTGGGCCGTCCGACCCACCGTCCGACCCAACCCTGGGTCGGACCATTCCAGTAGGTTTTCGTCCTCTGAAATTACTCCCGTCCGACCCAGCACTATTCCGTCCGACCCATACACCTCTGGGTCGGACCATTCCAGAAGGTTTCAGTTTCGTCATCCAAGCTATGTCCGACCCACGTCCGACCCATCCTCTGGGTCGGACGAAGTCAGAAACTTCGTTGAAGAAAATTTTGCCTGTCCGACCCATGTCCGACTCACGGCCCTGGGTCGGACCATTCCAGAAAGAATTACCGTCGTTTCTCAAGGCACGTCCGACCCACGTCCGACTCACGGCTCTGGGTCGGACGGTTCCAGAAACTTTATTTTCGTTACTCAGGCCTTGTCCGACCCAGAGTCCGATCCAGCTGTGGGTCGGACAGTAGCAGAAACTTGCTACAGGCCTTGTTTTCTTTTCCCAATTTCACCCATTGCTTCCCTATTCTTCCTACATGCATCCTAACATGTTTTAGCACCAATTAGGCCATCTAAATCATGTTATTTCACTCCCTAATCCATTATACAATTCTATACTACTTATACACCATTTGTCAAGTTTCAACCCAACACCTACATTACTTTTCTTCACACTAATGCTACAGATTTTGGTTTTCCACATTATGCTACAGATTTTTCAATCTAACCTTTATCCTTCAATACTTTTACTACCAATACCACTACTAACATCCTCATTACATTATCTTCCACTCAATCCTTCCCATTATCTAGCTCCTTTCAAAATCTGTTACAAGGTGGTTTACTTCCCACTTTAGGCTCTCCAAGCACACCTAGTTTCTCCTAGTTCCTCCAATGCATCATACTACTTCTTGCTACAGATTTTACACTTTCACATCCTCATACTACAAGTACCAATCCACAGTTACTAAATATCTCCACTAACTTCCATACACCCTTGGTTCTCCCATTCACCAAGTCATCCATAATTGTACATATTCCTACCAAATTTTGCCATAGCTCAGCTACTTTTCTTACTTAACCACACACACCTTCTCACCAAATTCATGCCTATTCTAGCCATACCCATACAAGGGTTCTACCAGCACACATACCAAAATCCCAATACACCAATATTTCCTCAATCCACAGTACAATACTCATGTACAATTATTTGGCTCTAAGGCCTACAATCCACATACTTGCTCTTAAATACTCAAACTTCACAATTCTCACAACCTGTTTACACAATACACTATACTCACATATTATCACTACTACAACAACAACAAAATTCCTGCACACTTACACATTCAATACCCCATGTTGTCCCAAGTTTTAAACTTCATTTAAAATACTTCAAAACTGTTACATTATCCATTCTCAATACACTACCACATTGCTACTACTTATTACTCAATTCCATTACTCATTTCACTACTAAAAACTGTTACAATACAATACACAAACTAACACAAGGTGAGAGTGTTTTACCTTGTTTTGTTAGTTCCTCTTTCCTTCCTTTCCTTCTTTCTTTTTTTTTTCTTGTCCTCGGTTCCAATGGGGTTCACACACAAATGCTACAGCCCATAGCAATATACGCAACTACTTAGAACCTATCTTCATCAATTTAGGGTTTATGCTTGTTTGAGATTTAGAATGAAGCATTACCTTCCAATGAATGGATGGAGTGGTGGACAGCAACCAAAGCAAGATTCCAACACCCAAAAATGGAGCCAAAATCGGCTAGAGCAAAAGACACCAACAAGGTTTAGTTGCATTTTCGTTTTGCCCTTAAGGCCTAGAAAAAGATGAGTTTTCAAGAATGTTTTTACCTCAAAATGATCAGGAGGTGAAGGTGCTTCTAATGGTGGACTTGAACCTTCAAATGGAGAATACCCACCGAAATGAAAGTTGAGCTTTTGGATTTTTGAAAGGATGAAAACGTTCTCCTTTGCAAGGGGGTTGCAATGGTATAATTTTTGTTGGATTTGGAGAAGGTTTGAGTACTCAAAGAGAGGAGAGAAGGAGGAAGTTGAGTTGGTTTCTTCCTTTCTCCATGGCTGTCGCAGGTGCAAGAGGGAGTTCAGAAAATAGAGAAAGAGAGGAAGGAGGGTACGTGAGAGGAGGAGGGGAAAGTGAGGAGAGAGACTATTTTTTTTCTTTTATTTACTTTGCTTGTCTTTTAGCACATAAGAGAAAATAAAGAGAGGGGGAGGCTAATAAAAATCGGCCCACATGTGCACACACACTCACATTTTTATTTTATTTGCAAAGTGGACACACTTAGTTTGTTTATTTGCATCTCACCCCACAACTTACCGGTTGTTACAGTTTTTACTAACCGGTACCCGTTTTCCGGAATTTTCTCGTTTAATTAATTTTGTTGGTTCTAAAGCTTCACTAATATTCACTAATGATTATTTAGTTGACTAAAACTGTTACGAGTCTATTTGACCCGCTTAAAGCCGTGTTTTCCCGGTTTCCTCGAAAAACGCGCTTTAAGGTTCGTTTACGCTTTTAATACATTATTTGGATCCGTTTTCTTCGGGAGTTGTTCCCATATATTATTTAGGTCTTATTAAACCTTTAGAATCCATATAATACGCTAACCGAGGTCTCATGCCTCCCATGGTTATTTAACGCTTATTTAGCGTTCTCAGCTTTTAAGGCGTTTATTTATTTCTTTTGGATTTATTTTTCCTTACCAATATTACTCTAGCATTATTAGGCTCTTAAATAAGGATTAGAATTATCTTAACCACTATATTTAAGTTTGGGGTATTTCATATATAAACCATAATAAAATAAGTAAAATACTTTTACATCTAAATGTGAGGTGGATTAGTAAGTCTAGATTTAATCATTTCTTAACATTTATGGTAGTGAAATATAACTTTGAAATACCCTCAATTACATTAAACATTGATTAATTATTTAATTAATTAAATTAAGGCCTAAACATGCCTTAAAGCCAATTTAAAAAAAAACAACAATGGTCAACACATAGCAGATATTGCACCCTTTGACCATGTAGAGTAAATATATACCCAAATGAACTCCTTAGGACCCTAAATTTTGTCCTAAGCACATTAACACATAAATGAACGTACTAAAAATATTGGACAACACTCCAACACAATGAACAATCATTAACATGCTTAAAAGTCACTTAGGGCAAAAATGTGCTCTAAGATGTTTCAAAGGTCTTATGACCTCCGTTTGATTCCAAATCAAATTCCTAAGCTTGGTAACCATGTAAAGGACGTAATTAATCAATTACCAAAGAAAACCAAGCTCAAAAACAAGTTTTAACACAAAATGTGCACTAAGCTTCCTTAAAGCACATTTTTATGAGATTGTCTTCAAAATGAGTTTTGTTTGATTTTAGGGTCTTGAATACCCTTAAATATACTAATGTAACATAATGTACCACATTAGAAGGTCTAAATCAAAGTTTTAAAGAAAAATCAACATGGGTGATTTTTGGTGTGAATAATGCTTTTATAACATTTAATTACCTAATATAATGAATGGTCAATACTTCTTCTTTGACCTGGGCTATTTAATGCCGCTAAATTAAGGGCCCTCCCTTGACATGTAGCTGGCCAAACATATAAAAAAAAAGATTCCATAAGTGACTTGTAAAAAATGGCTAAAGTACACTTCACAATATTAATTAAGCAAGCATTATTTCCCACCTTGGCAGCCTTATGATCGGTTGAGAGGGCTTCCCATGTTGAAATAATATTCTAACTAAATGTCTACCCATCTTATGACTCATCCTACACTACTACATAAGGTAACATATATTACTTAATACTTTAAAGTAGCCATCATGCTTTAATTCTTGTCACTCCAGCCGAAAGCGTGTTAGACTGTAATATAGGTTATATTTCTGTACGTTTCTAGATTGTATAATAGGCTTATATTACATGTAATTCTCCTATCTCTTTTATGATATATCTCCCTATATATAGTCCCATATACCTCTGTAATCAGCAACCTGAGTAATACAATACACTCAGTATACTCTCAATAATAATATCATTGTTATGTTTTCTTACATGGTATCAAGAGCGAATGAGAAAACAAGAAACCTCGTCTTTCTTTCAACCTCATCTTCTCCGATGCTCAAGAAGCTCTCCGTCACCACTCACCTCTCATCTTCCGCTCCATCTCTTCACCTCTAAAAATCCGCCTCCATGTCGAACAACGGAAAAGAAATAATCGAACCGTCGGACGAAGAAAATCAGAACTCGAAGAAAGACGACGATATAGAAGGAAACAAGAAAAGAAAGTATGGCGAGACTTCTTCAAAGACCAACGATGAACTTTACATTCATGCATCCGACCACACGGGAATGCAACTAGCTTACAAGTTCAACGGAAAAGGATTTCTGGATTGGAAACAGAATTTCCTGGTTGGTCTCATATCCAAGTCGAAGTTAGGGTTTATAAACGGAAGCGTCAAAAAGGAAAATTACCAAGGTTCACGAAGGAACGATTGGATAAAGGCTAACGGAATGGTCATGGGATGGATCTTCACGGCTCTTGAAGATTCAATCCGCAAGACAGTCATCTACCTCCCCACAGCCGCAGAAATTTGGGCTACTCTCTGTCGGCGGTACGACCAACCCTCAGGAACCCGATTATACACGATTCGTCAAGAAGCAAGAAAGATGCAGCAGAATGGTGACGATTTAGACACGTACTATACAAATTGGGTCACCTTATGGAATGAGTACCAACAAATCGCTTGTTATCCTGCCTGCGAATGCGATGCTCCCACTAAACTGGCGAAAATTACAGAAGACGAAAAGGTAATCGATTTCTTGATGGGTCTCAACCCGACCTTCCAAACCATCCGTAGTACTATACTGTTAATTCTCCGCTTCCAGACATAGAACGTGTTTACGCCATGGCTAAAGAGGAGGAAAACCATAAAAACAACCAGAGTTCGAGGATGGATTCAAGCGAGAGTATCACACTGCAATCTACTTCAAATCGCTCTCCTAATGCCACCAAGAAAGTAAACCCTAATCAAGCTGGCGGTGAAGAAAAACGGCCCAGATGTTCGAAATGCAAAAAGTTGGGACATTCTTATGAAGAATGTTATTGGGTTAAAGGATCTTTCCCAAGCTACTGGAAACAACCGAAAGAGAAGAAATGCCTGGGTAGCACTATTATGCAAGATTCCAAGTCGAGTCAAGATACTATTTCTTCTGTTCCCGGCATGTCTCAACAACAGCTTGAAGGGATTAAAGATTACCTCAACCACCACACAAAGAATGTTCCAGGCCTATCCCAGCAACAATTGACAAGTCTCGCCACATATCTGCAAGGTGGAGAAAATTCACAGCAAGCATACAGAACTGATTATTACAATCAGTTCGCAGGTATGAATAATCATTCTTTTCCTTATCATAATTATGCTCTTCATATTTCTCAGAACTCTCAATCTGAAAATAAATGGATCATAGATACAGGTGCCACAGATCATGTCTGTGGCAACCTAGACATGTTTGACATTAAATCTTATAGACCCTGCACTCACCAAGTTACCATGCCAGACGGTCATCCTGGTTTCATTCAGGGAATAGGAAATGTTAAACTGACATCTAATTTTACTCTGCTAAATGTCTATCATGTAAATTCCTTCAGATTTAATCTCTTGTCTGTTCGCAAGTTTTTACAACAGTTAAATGCTATTCTGATTACTACTCCAAACCAATGCATAATACAGGGCCGTGAAACTACATCTTGTATGTTGTTAGGAGTTGAAGAAAAAGGCCTGTATGTTCTGGATGAAAACAAACTGTGTGATTTCTTGCGAACTAGAAGCTTTGTAAAGTCCTATAAAAACTCTGATGAAAGGAATACGTCTGTTTTGTCTAATGCTGTTTCAAATGATACTCTTTTATGGCATTATAGATTGGGTCACGCACCCCTACAGAAACTGTATAATCTAGGTGTAATAAATAAAAAGGATTTTGTCTCTGATTTTGCTTGTGATCCGTGTCACCTTGCTAAAGATCACAGATTACCATTTCCAAGATCCAGTATCACCACCACTGATATTTTTGAATTGTTACATCTGGACATTTGTGGTCCTTTTCGAGAAAATACTTATAATGACCAAAAATATTTCCTAAGCATTGTTGACGACTATTCTAGAGCCTTATGGGTCAAACTTTTAAAAAACAAAGGGGAAGCCTTTCATTATATTAAGGAGTTTATCTACATGGCTGAGAGGCAATACAACAAAAAATAAAAGTGATTAGATCTGACAATGCTTATGAACTTGGCATTTCAAATGAAGGAAAAATGTTTTATAACTCTCTTGGCATTATTCACCAAACCTCCTGTGCATACACTCCACAACAAAATGGTGTTGTGGAGCGCAAACATAGGTATCTTGTTGAAACTGCCAGAGCTCTTTTTTTACCTCAAAAATTCCCATTTCATATTGGGGCGAATGCATTTTGTCTGCTACTCAGATCATTAATAGACTGCCTAGTTCTGCCTTAAAAGGAAAAACCCCTTATGAAATAATACACAATAAGAAACCTGAATACAACACATTAAAAGTTTTTGGTTGTCTTGCTTATGCTGCAAATTTGAATAAACACAAAGATAAATTTGAAACCAGATCTGATGCTTGTGTTTATTTGAATCTTGCTGACACTCAAAAGGGGTTCAAATTACTTAGATTAAAGGACATGACAATTATTGTTTCTCGTGATGTTGTTTTCCATGAGAAAATATTTCCTTTTCATCAACCAAACAACTACACATCAACACTTCCGCATCTACCCCAGTACAATACTGACCAAATTCCCAATTACAGTTCTGATGAAGATTCTGAAATTCAGGATCAAACCAGACAGCCAAACAATGACATCAGTCATCATCATACTTCTTCCTCCTTCCCCTTCACAATCTTTCATACCATCTCCAGAACAGCAAAACCGTGCCCCTCTCTCTCTCCCAGAATCATCCACTGCAGTTGACACCACATCTGAACCTGTATTAAGAAGATCAACCAGAATTACTTCTGCTCCTCATTACTTAAAAGACTATGACACTTCTGGTTCTTACTCTTGTATTTCTGATGTTTTCACTACCATTCTATCCCACAGATTAAATAGCCATAAACAAGATCCCATATCTCAAAACAGAATTAAAGTTTTCTCTTTGACAGACATACAACCCAATCATACTCTTTCTGTTCACAAGCAAACCCAATCTGAAACTATTCTTCACATGTCTGATCCCACAACATACGAAGAAGCCTCACAATACTCTCATTGGAATGAAGCTATGCAGAAAGAATTAGAAGCTCTAACTCTGAACAAAACATGGGATCTTGTCAAACTTCCTAAACACAAAAAAACTGTGGGATGCAAATGGATATATAAAACAAAATTAAAGGCAGATGGTAGTATAGAAAGATATAAGGCTAGACTAGTGGCAAGGGGATTTACTCAAAAATATGGTTTGGACTACAATGAAACCTTTTCTCCCGTTGTTAGGATGTCCACCATAAGAACTTTACTTGCTGTTGCTGTTAAAAAACAATGGATAACAGACCAACTAGATGTAAACAATGCCTTCATCCATGGAGACCTTCATGAAGACATATATATGCAAATTCCCAAAGGTCTCCAAACTGCACATGGTCTGAATGCTTGTAAACTTAATAAATCTCTGTATGGCTTAAAGCAAGCTTCAAGACAGTGGTTTTCAAAACTTAGTGACTTCCTTCAAAACATGGGTTACCACAGATCAGAAAATGATTACTCTCTTTTCCATAAAAAGGAGTCTACATCTGTTACTTTTCTTGCCATATATGTTGATGACATCTTGCTGGTTGGAAATTGCAAAACAGAAATACATCATCTCAAAAAGCAACTTGATTTGAAATTCAAAATAAAAGACTTAGGAAGGCTACACTATTTTCTTGGTATGGAATTTATCCATCATGAGAAAGGTTTAATTATCACTCAAAGAAAGTTCTGTTTTGATATCCTGAAAGAATACAATGTTCTAAACAGCAAGAATACTGCTGCCCCTCTTTCTGTTGGAACCAAACTTTTTCAAAACAAAGGGACTGTTCTTGAGAACCCCACAGTCTATCGAAGCTTAGTAGGCAAATTAAACTTTCTGTTGCATACTCGTCCTGATATTGGTTTCACAGTTCAGCTTTTGAGTCAGTTTATGTCCAAACCAACAGAAGACCATTATCAGGCTGCTATACACACCCTGCGGTATCTAAAAGGAACTTCATCATATGGTTTGTTACTGCATAATACACCTGTTTTTACTCTTACAGCTTACTGTGATAGTGATTGGGCATCATGCCCAAACACTAGAAAATCTGTGTCTGGTTTTTATATTTTCCTAGGAAACAGCCCGATCTCTTGGAAATCAAAAAAGCAGGCAAGTGTATCATTATCTTCTGCAGAAGCAGAGTATAGAGCCATGCGCACTGTTACTACAGAATTAGCATGGCTCAGCAGGTTGATACATGAATTTGAAGTGCCAGATGTGACACCCATACCGATCAGATGTGACAATAAATCTGCAGTTCATATTGCGAAGAACCCAGTTCTTCATCAGCGCACAAAGCATATAGAAATTGACATACACTATGTCAGACATCAAATTGCAGAAGGAATGATATCTGTTGAACACATACCAAACCGGTTACAAGTTGCAGATTTTATGACAAAGTCTCTTCCTGGCAAAGATTACAGAGGAATATTAGAGAAGATAGGTCTTCATTTATTGCAAAACATGTCCTAAATCGGTCCTGTTTTGAGGGGGGATGTTAGACTGTAATATAGGTTATATTTCTGTACGTTTCTAGATTGTATAATAGGCTTATATTACATGTAATTCTCCTATCTCTTTTATGATATATCTCCCTATATATAGTCCCATATACCTCTGTAATCAGCAACCTGAGTAATACAATACACTCAGTATACTCTCAATAATAATATCATTGTTATGTTTTCTTACAAAGCGTGAGTGCTCCAGACCATCCTTGGTCGTTCTTATCTACTGGGAACAATTAAATACCGATCAAGGTGCATGACCCATTAAGACTAATCAGTGGCATGTACACTACTTAAATTGCTGAAGTTAACGATAAGTTTAAACAAGTACCTCACCTTTATAATGGAGTGCCGCCAGCTAGATGAGGTTGTCTCCATCTTTTGGAAACCACCGAGTTGTCTCACATGACCCAGTGTATCTACCTCCTTGTTTGATGTTTATTCCTTCATTAAGCTACTCTTTTTTTTTTTCATCATCTTCTCTTCACGGTAATTTGCACCTAAACTGGCAACAAGAAACATACAAGCCCAGCTCCTCAATCTCTTTCACTGCTGGTAATTTGCAAATCCCAACTGCTGACAAGGAAGATATATTTCCCACATCTCTTGTCCTATGCACGGTAATCTCACACACCCAAATGGCCAACGAGGAATTAAACTCACCGAAACATATATATACTTCACCAATCATCATCCCCTTCATTCTCTTCACTCTGGGTACTTTGCAAACCCAACTGACGATCTAAAAACATACCACCGCTCCAGCATTCTCTTAAGTCACAGTGAATTTGTAAACCCAGATGACGAACAAGGAACAATATACTCTGTTCCCTTGACTCCCTTCGACACTGACATTTTGCATCCTACCTGGAGAACAAGGAACAACATGCTCCTGCCTCTGTCATTCTTCACACAACGATGTTGTCAGATGTTGCTTCCTTTCTTTGTTCTCACGGTGATATGCGACTGAACAAATCATTCTCTGCACTATCGGTGATTTGCATCCTAGCACACCAGGCCTCCCTCATTCCAGATTCTTGAACGTGGAAAAAAAAAAACATATTGGACTGTAGCGTCTCGCACACCAAATTGAAGCAGGGGCATGAGACATATTATTTCAGAACTGGTAATATATCTACACTCATCTTGTTCTTTCTGGTGATTATAGCAACAAAACTGGTTGCCTATTCCGTTGCACCTTGCTGAATCAAACGATGAGTATATAAGTAGTGGCATACTCTTGTTGTCAATTATAATAGCTGAGATTGACTTCTCTGTTGCATTTAGTATACATGCTGCCGCATTGTTAAACAAAAAGCAAAAAAAAAAAAACTACATCTCATTCGCCAGATTAGAAAGTGATAAAAACATACAGAACCTCTGTAAACATGAAGATACTTGCATCGAAAACAAATATAATTCTTGTTTTGTGTTTTCTGTCGAGATGTCCTTGTTTCTCCTATGTAAGAGCTAATTTTGTGAACGGATTGTACCTGCAATTGAAACCAGTTCATCAAACCGGTAGTATACTCACATCTTCTTCCTTTTTTTTTTCATGAGATTAAAAGTCTTTGAACTCTTCTGCTACAGGGAAGGATTATGTGACGGACGGAATATTTTCGTCCAGCGACGGAACTTTCTTTTCTCAACGTGAATAAATTGGATGGTTATCATTAGCCAATCATTTTTAGGCAAAATTCTGACATGTTGGCCGATTGAATACGGATTTTTGTTTTAAAATATTATATGTTACCGTTACTTCCATTAAGTAGATAATTCTTATTTTGGTCAGATTACAAAATATATGAATACACTCAACGACTTATTGTGATTGTGCATCAATTTTTTAGTATTATAACTTTTTGTATTTTTTGACAATGCTTATTATACAGTAAGTAACTAATTACATATTTTTTTATATGCCTTTGTAACACCCCTACCGCTAATACCGTCATTACTGTACAAATACTTACCTTCGCAGCGGATACTACTTACTCAACGGCGGGTGTACAATGCCGTTAGTCACCCACGTGACTAACAAGGCGAGTTACAATACTACATACTATCGGTCTGATGAATATGAACATACCGAGTGCTCTACACAATACAATACTTTCCTTTGCATACCAATCCATAATTCAAATACACTTCGATACCATACTATACCGAGTACACTACAATCCTTAATTTACCGTTACAGTTAAACTTCCAAATTCGCATTACAATACAAGTACCAATCCCTACTATACAACTACCCATGCTTACGTAGCAGTCCCCGTCCTACTCTCTCGAACGGTGATCAGCTTCGGGTACCTGCACACTAAAAACGGTCCCCCGAAGGGGTCAGCTTACGCTCAATATGACTTTCGCATATACCGCGTGCTAACCGCGGTACATCGACTACTTTGGGTCGAATATACATGGAGTTCATTTACATGCATACATACATACTCATGCTACAACAATACAAACAACATTACCTACATACACATACAAATTCAATACTTACGAAGGAAGACAGTTCGATAGTCAACCATTGGTATTTGTTATTCATTCATTACTCTTCGTACTATATTCGATATTCTCTACTCTACTCATACCTACTCCTTACTCCACATACTCAACACTCCATGCTCGATACTTTACTCGTACACGTTCCTTACTCTGTACTCGTTACTGCACTTATGTACACTCATTACTCAATACTCCTTACTTACTCATACATACTCAATACTCAATACTTATTCATACATACTCAATACTCACTACATACTCATACTCGCTTCTTACTCCATACCCATTACTTTACTCATACGTACGCAATACTCAATACTCAATACTTTGGCCACCGGGCGGAGTCATACAAAAGACTCGCCACCGGACCTACAATACGAGGCTATACGCTTAACTCCTCAAATACTCAAATGTCCGTTCTACCGGACTACTCATATTCCCAACACTCTTCTCTCGGAGTATAATACAATCTCACGGATTAGCCTAGAAGTATCCCTCTCGATAACCTCCACTGGCTTAGGGAATTACTACCGTCTAGTATCCTCAGGTTTAAGGGTTTCCCCAACATATCGGATACTCTCATATTCGGGTCATTACTTACATCAGTCGGGTCCTCTCATAATGGGTCGACTAACTACTAAGGGGTTTGGAGATCCCTCGTCATTCTTTACTACTCTTATGGTTCATGTTTGCACCAGGAATAATTCCTTTGATATGGGCTACTTATATACTTCCACTACTTATTGTTTGTGGGTATTCGTTTCGATTCTCCTACCGTTATCGGGAGGGTTACTCCCGTACACTCTCTCACATTCTAGTGAGTTCATTGGGTTGCGTTATCGTTTATCGCTTGATAGCTTAGTGCGTTGCTATTGTTCCATTAGTTCACAATAAGTCTCTTACTACGAGTCAACAAAACAAGACTCATCTATGAGTCGATCTACGCACCAAGTAAGCACACAATCAATTCAAGAAAGGTTAGCTCATGAACATACAAACAGACATACAATGAAAGGCAGTAAACCGTTTTCATGCTTTAATCTTGATTAGCCGGCAACAGCATACAATCAACGTAACTCGGTTAGCATACGGGGCATGAGAAAATACCTTTCACCGGAGTTAGCTTTACCATGTGTTCCCTTGTACCTTGGTTCACATTTGTTCCACTGGTAATGTTTCAAACATTGCTATTAATGCTATGCTCATACGATACATCAATAATTACTACTCCCGTACTTACCCCGTTGTCCCGTTGTTTCGGTTTAACTTAATGTTCCTAAACCTACGACTTTCCTAATGACTTCTCAAACTTGTTTACACTTCTTAGGGCCTTTAAATATCATCAAAAAAGGCCTTAACAACTCCTAAAACCAATACCATTCACTTCCCCATCATTAGAACACTTAAAAGTACTTTCTGGCATGTTTTTACACTGGTCCGGGTTTGTGTCCGGGTTTACAAACCCGGACCAAGTCCGAGAATAAGTTTCTGCCTACTTTTATGTGTGGTCCGGGTTTACAAACCCGGACCACCCCCTGGGATGGCCTTCTGCCTAGTTTTTGCTATCGTCCGGGTTTGCGTTCCGATTTGCAAACCCGGACCACCCCTGGAACTGTCAAAAATTACAGTTTTCCATCAGTTTTCAACCCCTAATTCACCTCTAATCATTTCCTAATCTTTCCACATGTTTTCTACATGTTTAAGCATCCTAAAACATGCTTTAATCCAGTCCCAAACCTCCTCAACACATTAGCCAAATCCACACTCAATACTTACTCCATTTCTACAGATTTTTCTTCCTCTCTGTTACAGTTAGCACACTTGTGCATTTCCTTACTCCTCTTTGCATTTTGCATCTTGTCCTAACTTCATCTTACCATTCCAATTCCTTTCCAAACAACTACACTACCTATACCAAAGTCCAACTCTCTTTTACCAAATCTTGCACACTAGTTTTTCCTAGTTTCTACAATGTGTTTTTGATACTCTTTGCTACAGATTTTCATCTTCTTATTTCTCATACTACCATTACCATTCCATAGCTACTAAACATCTCTACTATCTCCAATACACACCTTGGTTCTCCCATTCACCAAGTCATCCATAAGTGCACAACTTCCTACCAAAAATTTTGCCATAGTTCACCTACAATTCTTACACATCCACACATACCCATCATCACAAAAATCATTCCTATTCTAGCCACATCCATACAAGGGTCCTACCAGCAATACAAAGCAATCCTAATACCTTATTACTTCCTCAAAACATAATATCAATACACATACACAATTCTTTGGCTCTAAGGCCTACAATCCACATACTTGTTCACAAATACCCAAACTTTCACAATTACAATTCTACTTCATTATTTTGGTTTCTTTAAATTGGTTTACCCACTCCCATTATCCTAATGCATTAAAATTTTGCATTAAGGAAGAGCTCTTACCTTGAGCTTATACCTCCATTTCTTTCCACTTCATCTCCTTCTTTCTTGCACAAATCGATCACATGGGGAATGGAGTTGTCAAACTCCATTCCCATCACCCAAAGCACATCAAACAAGTATATTAATACACTAACCCTTAGATTTATGCTAGTTCATTGAAGTGTTCAAATACAAATTTCTAGGGTTTACCTTTGGAGTGCTTTAGGAGGGGTTTTAACCCTTGGTTCAAGAAGGAGGTTACTCCACCATTGGAGGGTTGTGAGACAATGCTCCAAAACAAGAGAAAAAACAAGGTAAGAGAGAGACCAAAAATTGGCCATGCTAAGAGATGGAGAGAAGTGAGGTCTTTTATGGAGATTTTACCTTGTTGGAAAGAGGAGACTCCAAGCTTCACAATGGTGTGCTTTTCTCTTCAAATGGGGAAAAACCCATGGAGATGAAGTTGCTCATTTTCGGATTTTGAAAAGATAGAAATGTAGAGCTTGAAGAGAGGAGTTCAAATATGTATTTTATTTTACATTTGGAGCTCAAATGGAGCTAGAGCATGAGGTAGAAGATGAAGTTGCCATGGAAGCCATGTGAGGGCTGCAAAATCGTCCAGCAAGAGAAGAAGAAGAGAGGAGTGTGCTGCAGAGAGGGAGCTTCCATCGTGAGAGGGGGAAGGGAATTGGAGAGAGAATAGAAAATTAAGAGAATAAGAGGAGAGAGGAAAGGAGTGTGCTTTTTACTTTTTGCTTTTAGTTTTTCTTGTCTTCTAGTGTGTGTGAGAGAGAGTAATATTTAATTGAGTGTGAGAGAGGGTATTAATACCCTATAAAACCGGCCCACTTATACTGTTAAGCTGGAGCAGTTTTCGTCTTTTACAGAAAACGCTCGTTAATTTACCGGTTTAGCACTGTTCACTAACCGGGCCCGTTTTCCGGAATTTTCTCGTTCTTTAATTTTAATGGTTATTATACTTCCATTAATGTTTAATAATTATTACTTAATGCATTATAATTTTTACGGGTCTGTTTGACCACTTAAAGTCACGTTTTCGGGTTTCCTCGAGAAACGTGCGCTAATGCTCTATTAGCGTTTTAATACCTTATTTGGATCCGTTTTCTTCGGGAATCATTCCCGTATACTAATCAGGCATGAATAAGCCTTAGGAATCCTTACGATACTATAACCGAGGTCTCGTACCTCCTATGGTTATTTAACGCTCATTTTAGCGTTTTCCGCTTTCTAAGCGTTTTTCTCATTTCTTTGGATTTATTTTCTTTACCAAAATTACTTAGGCACTATTAGGCCCTTAAATACCATATTAAAATATTCTAATCACCATATTTAAGTTCGGGGTATTTCAGCCTTAATACTTATATACATATGATTATTAATATTTTCTTTGTCTATAATATTTGTCATTTACATAAATACAAAAAGTTGAACATACATCAATTCAATTATACATACCTTAATCCAACTGAATAATTTTTTTTAAAATAAATTAATATAAAAAATAATAAGTCAAATAACTATATATCCTTGTAGCATAAAAATTTTTGCATAATTAATTTTTTAAAATTAACGAACTATAAGTCAAACATACGTTAGAGTCATATGTTAGTGACTTTATGTAATGAGTTTTTAGAAAAAAATTCGCAAGGAGAAAAAATAAGATAGAGAGCAAAAGTACTAACATCATATAACCTTTAAATAAAACAAGCTATTGAAAAGATATAAAATCAAAATAAAAGGAATAATAAAGTCATATTTATTGAGTATACATCATGAATCCTATACGCAATGTTCCAACAAGAATTGCCAAAGAAAATATATATAACATTTAGTGTCATCTTTTCTTTATAAACAATTATAGAAGTTTATGTACATGTTTCTAATCATCAGCGAAAATATTATAAATAGTCATCGATATGTAAAAATCAAGGTGAATGAATACGTAAAATTAACTCCAATAACTTGTCGTTTCCAAACATTTATAGAATTCAGGTTTATCAATCAGTTAAGCTCCATATACTGATAAATGCTGAGAAAATATCGTTATACAAAATGATTTGATGAACAACCAAGTGAACATATATATTACAGTTAGTATCATCTTTTTAAAAAAGGTGATGGAAACGATTATACAAAGATGTGTACATGTTTCTAATTACAAGTGGAAACATTTACAAATCATTGTGGATACGTAAAAACTAAGGTTAATGATATATTTAGGTTTATAGTGGATGGTATAAAACAAGTTACAAAAAAATTACTCTACACCTCACACTCTAAAACCACCCTAGGGTAGCTAAAAACGTGGTAGACTTATTTTATGGTTTGTAGTTGAGGGTTTCACAAACTCTAAAAATTTGTCGAGTCACTTACGACATTGTAAAGTATAAAACGATTTACAAAAAAATTATAATACACTCAACACCCTAAAAGCCACCTTAGGAGTTAGGATAGCTAAAAACATTGAAGGCTAGTTTTAGGGTTTGTGGTTTAGGGTCTAACAACCATAAACCCTAAACCACAAACCCTAAAATACTAACGAGTCACTGACAACATTATAAAGTATAGAACGAGTTACAAAAAGATTACCCTATACCCCACTTCCTAAAAACCACCCTAGGATAGCTAAAATTAAACGTCGAAGACTTATTTTAGGGTTTGTAGTGGATGGTTTAAGGTCGTTTCCTTTATATAATAATTACTGTCATCTTTTTGAAAATAGTGATGGAAACGATTATACAAAGATGTGGACATATTTCTAATCACCAGTGGAAACGTTAATAAATTATCGTGGATACGTAAAACCAAGGTTATGGATAATTTAGGTTAAGAGTGGATAATGAGTTAGAAAAAGATTACCCTACACCCCACATCCTAAAAACCACCCTAGGATAGCTAAAATTAAACGCCGAAGACTTATTCTAGGGTTTGTAGTGGATGGTTTAAGGTCGTTTCCTTTATATAATAGTTACTGTCATCTTTTTGAAAATAGTGATGGAAACGATTATACAAAGATGTGGACATGTTTCTAATCACCAGTGGAAATGTTAATAAATTATCGTGAATACGTAAAACCAAGGTTATGGATATATTTAGGTTAAGAGTGGATGGTATAAAATGAGTTACAAAAAGATTACCCTACACCCCACATCCTAAAAACCATCATAGGATAGCTAAAATTAAACGTCGAAGACTTATTTTAGGTTTTGTAGTGGATGATTAAGGTCGTTTCCTTTATATAATAGTTATTGTCATCTTTTTGAAAATAGTGATGGAAACGATTATACAAAGATGTGGACATGTTTCTAATCACCAGTGGAGACATTAATAAATTATCATGGATACGTAAAACCAAGGTTATGGATATATTTAGGTTAAGATTGGATGGTATAAAATGAGTTACAAAAATATTACCCTACACCCCATGCACATCCTAAAAACCATCATAGGATAGCTAAAATTAAACGTCGAAGACTTATTTTAGGTTTTGTAGTGGATGATTAAGGTCGTTTCCTTTATATAATAGTTATTGTCATCTTTTTGAAAATAGTGATGGAAACGATTATACAAAGATGTGGACATGTTTCTAATCACAAGTGGAGACATTAATAAATTATCATGGATACGTAAAACCAAGGTTATGGATATATTTAGGTTAAGATTGGATGGTATAAAATGAGTTACAAAAATATTACCCTACACCCCTCATCCTAAAAACCACCGTGGGATAGCTAAAATTAAACGTCGAAGACTTATCTTAGGGTTTGTACTTGAAGGGTTTAGGGTCTAACAACCCTAAACCGTGCACAAATCCTAAAAAATCTATCGGGTCAGTGACAACATTATAAAGTATAAAACGAGTTACAAAAAGATTACCCCACACCGTAAAAATCACCCTAGGATAGCTAAAAACGTCGAAGGCTTATTTTAGGATTTGTAGTGGATGGTTTAAGGTCGTTTCCTTTCTATAATAGGTAGTGTCATCTTTTTCTATGGAAACAATTATAGAAGGTTGTGTACATGTGTGTAATCACCAGTGGAAACCTTTATAAATTGTCGTGGATTCATAAAAACCAAGGTTAAAAGAATACATAAAATCAACTCCAACAACTCAGTTTATCGTTTCCAAACGTTTATAACCTTCATATTTATCAGTCAGTCAAGCACTATAAAGTGATAAATGGTAAGAAAATATTATTATACACAATAATTCGATAAGAATGACCAAAGAAAAAGATATATAACAATTAGTGTCATTTTTATATTATAGCGATGGAAACCATTATAGAAGGTTGTGTACATGTTTCTAATCATTAGTGGAAACGTTTACTAGTTATCGTGGATACGTAAAAATCAAGGTTTAATAAATACGTAAAATTGACTCCAACAACTCAGTTTATTGTTTCCAAATGTTTATAGCCTCCAGGTTTATCAATTTGTCAAGCTCTATAAACTTATAAATTGTAAGAAAATTATACACAATGATTCGATAAGAACAACCAAAGAAAAGATATATAACAGTTAGTGTCATTTTTTTAAATAGTGATGGAAACGATTACATAAGGTTATTAATATGTTTCTAATCATCAGGGGAAGTGTTAATAAATTTTAATTGATATGTAAAACGAAGATTAATGAATACGTACTCCATCCATTAAGGATTATATGTTTTTGGATATCAAATTTCAGGTTAATGAATACGTACTTAGTTTATTTTTTTAGTTCAGTTCACACATCTATGATTCACTAAATTCAACTTTATAATTATCCTTATTTTGATTTATTTTATATAAAATATATGGTTTTAACATTTTTGCTCTCTATTTCATTTTAAGAAGACTTTTAAGTTTAATATTTTTTAAATGAATTATGTGACACTTTTTGAATTTAGAAAAATTTACACATATTTAATTTTTTTTAAAAAAATTAGTTTAAATTTTGTTTAATAATATAATGACAATTTTTTTTGGGTTGATATATATTTAATTTTTTGTATACAAGTGTAAAAGATAAATATTACTATCAGATTAAGAAAATATTATTTAATAATGATAAATATGTGCATATAGTCATATAATTTTTAAATAATTGATGACTTATTCTATGACAACTATAAGTAATTATATTATTGAAGGATCTTAAAAGAAAAGAAAAATTATGAACAATGGTGGTAAGTGATATATTTATTTGTTTGTATGGGTGATAAAAGAAAAAAAAAGAAAAGAGTTGGAGAGAGTGAAAACATTTGAAGTGACTGATAAAGAAAGAAAAAAGAAAGCTGGGAAGAAGCAAAATGTAACGTGAGAGAGGAGATCCGGGGAAACCAAAAAAAAAAAAAAATCTGCATGTCTTATGTGTTGAATGGATGAGATTAAAATATTATTATAGTTGATTGAGGGTGGAGATTGAATCCGTCCCAGACGGAAAACAACCTTCCGTCACCATATCCCGTGCGCGCCGGATGATGCTAGCATGGCATTGTACCCAGACAATCATTGGAGGTTGTTGACGGGTCGCGAGTTCCGATCACATAGATAACATTTTTCTTTTTCCTTTGTGAACATGATTATAGAGTTATGTCGTTTGCTAAGGTAAAATAACCATGATTACAGATTTTTTTTTAAAGAGTAAACTATTTCATATTAGCTGTATAAAGTCTCACATGATGGGATATTATCAGTCCAAACAACCTCATTCGTACCACTCTACCCATATTCGTTAGTATATGCGCACACAAATTCGCATCACGTGGAACATATGTCCACTTCACAGAATTAAAATACGAAAACCCACACCAAAATTTTTCCAGCCATGATTAGAGAGTTATGTCTGTTAAAGATAGTCCAAGAATTTCGTTGCACATTATATCAAAGGAACAAATGAGAGGTAAATGGGATACTTTAAAAGATACCCATCAACAAAACTCCATCACGACTTAAGAAAGAATTGTAGTATTTTAACGGGACACTACAAAAAAAAAAAAAAACCAGGATTTAGCGTCCGATGATCGGATGGTAAAAACCGAGACGCTCATTTCTTTTGTTCGCGGACGCTAATTTGTGTCCATTTGGTGTCTATTTTGTTTTGGACGCTATTTAACGTCTACTTGTTAGCATCCACAATTGGACGCTAAATAGCGTCTGTGAAATGGTCGCAAGCTGCTTATCAGACGCTAAATTGCTTTACGTCCAATTTCTTTCGGACGCTAACTAACTGAAGACAAATATATTACAACTTTAAGTCCAATTTCTTTCGGACGCTAAATTGCTTCTGCTCATCGGATGCTAATTTAAATCTTCGGACGCTAAATTGCTTCAACTCATCGGACGCTAGCTTATATATTCGGATGCTAATTTGCACCAATCTATTGAATACTAATTTAGTGTCCATTTATCGGATGCTTAATCAAATTTTCACACGCTAAATTATAACTATTTATCAGACATAAATCATATTTATAGGTGTTAAATTGCTCCATTCGTATGCCACGAGTTTTACATTTATATATCTAATTTAGTGACACAATTTATCTAATATTTATCATATTGCAACTCATAATAGCTTAAATGTATGCTCATATAAAGAGAGAATATCAAAGTTAATCATCTTTACAAATAAAGTAATGAGCATTAGTTACTAAAATCATAATAAGTTACAAACTAGAACTAAAATAACCTTGTTTATAAGGAAAAAAATACATTGTTTATAGCCAAAAAAATACATCACTAGCTAGGTCAAGAAGTCCAAGATTTGTACAAACTTGAACAAACATAACTTGCTGAATTATACAAACTTCATTACAGTTCAATGACCCAGTAGGATCAGTTGTTCCCATAACATAAAAGCTGCCACTTATTGGAAGTCTTCCCTCCGTGAGAGATTTATTCTCCTCATTTGCAAGAATAGGCAGGCGGCTTTGTATATAAGTTTCATCCAAAGGAATCCCAGACAGAATTATTCTTGCTACAGTATAATTATCATCCAAATCACCATGAGCGAGAGCAATTGAAGAAATCAAACAAGCATAGCAAGATCAGCTTCACATGTTAGTAATGAAATCAAAACTTATTCTTAGATAAGGATGTTTATATAAAAACCAATTTTAAAAGTGAGAAACACCTCTTAGAGCAGCACGTTTATCATGAGACACGTCTCGGGCCTCAGCAAAAGCATATTCTTTTGTTAGTTTATAGACGAGTTTATTTGATCAGCTAGTTTGTTCTCTCTGTATGTCACATACATCAACTGCCATATCAACTATATTTTCTCTCTACTTTTTCTAATTTCAGCTGACAACTGACATCAACTAGATGTTTCAGCTCACAAAAGAATGGGGTCACTGAAGAAGCTTCTTGAAACCCCTTTATAGTTGAGAAGTGCAATCTAAAACCTTGACAGACGAGGCTTTTTTGGTCGATTACTAGGACCAGAAGACAAAAGGATAAAAGAAAAATTAGACACAAACATAAAGAATAGCAAAAAAAGAGCAATTGGTAAATATATCACACATGAAGTATTACAGAAATGATGGCACAAAATGAAGCTATATAACCGGGTAGCTGAAGATTGAATTCTGGTCGATATATTAATACCAGAAGAAACCATCAAGGCCACACAGAACTACAACATTAGAGTCTTGTGAAGGATGAATACCTAGTTGAAACAATCTCAAAGGATTTGACCGTAGGGAGTATCAGTTACATATGTTATGATCCCGATCCCATCAAATCATTGAAGGTCGGGATTTGGATTCTTTTACCTCGAAGCTAAGTCATAGAAAAGATGGAAATCAGTGATAACATGAAACAGTCCTCAAGCAACCAAAACATTAAAGGTGAAACTAAAAATGAAGACTAGAGATGCAAACAATATAAAATGGAGAAGATGGCTAATGCCACCTAAAAGTAGAGTTTTGAATTCTTCAGTCCTACATTAGAATAATAAATTTTATTACATGGCTAACTCACTGTATCAAACCAAATCTTGTTTACCTTTCATTGATCAAAACAGTTCATTTCACGCACGCCCATTGTGGAACATGTGAAATTGGATCAGCAATGGCTGGTAAGGCAAAGATGGTCAAAGCTCTGATGATATAAGGCCACAAAATCAATTATCAAAAGAATCAATTATCAAAAGCAGAGGGAGATAAGTCAAGTGATTGACATCCCAGTGGTAGAGGACTGAAGTAGGGGACGGAAGGCCCTGAGTTCGAATCCTCTTACCACCCACTTTGGTAGGGGAAAGGAGTTTTATTCTCTTATTACTCATTCTTGGGGAGTGGAGGAATGGAGTTTCTCTCCGATTACCCAACCTGGTGGAGGAATGAAGTGCCGTGAGGACGGTGGTGGGGGAAAGGAGACGGTGGTGGGGGAAAGGAGTTTACTCTCCGATTACCCAGCCTGGAAGAGTCGTCAGAGATGCAAGAGAGGTGCGCGCCGTGAAGGACGGTGGTGGAGGAAAGGAGTTTACTCTCCGATTACCCAGCCTGGAAGAGTCGTCAGAGATGCAAGAGAGGTGCGCCGTGAAGGACGGTGGTGGGGAAAGGAGTTTACTCTCCGATTAACCCAGCCTGGAAGGTAGTAAGAAGAGGTCAATGAAGGTCCCTAGGACAAGATTTCTAGGCTTTATAGTAAGATGTATGTGTAAGGTAGGACTAGAATGGGTTATGTAAGAGTTGAGTCGGTGTATCCTTAAGCGGGAAAGACATTCATGCCTCAGTACTGCTATGTAAGCTGGGCAACCAGCCAATTATCAAAAAAAAGCAGAGGGAGATAAACATACCGGTTCTAGCCGATCTATAGCTTTATCGGGTCAGTCCTTGAAGATGCATTTTCCGATTTAAGAGGATGACAATGCTGGAAAAATAAGGAATATTATGATAGATGGGTTGGGTCTTCTATTGCACATCAGGATTATCCAAGTTTTAAATCCAAAGTGACGGTTTTCGATACTATTAGTGATAATCTGCATACCAGAAACAGATTACTAGAAACATATCAAGGTGTATACGTGGAATCAGTAGTACTCCCAACTTCAACAGTGAGCTACTAATGAGTTAAGTGGAGGATACCGACGTATGATCTCCATCCAAACAAGATCTTCGGTAGTGTCACTTGGGGAAGCTGTAGCTGTGATGAGGCTCCCGTTCAAAGAAAAATGTCAGAAGTGGGATTTGAACCCACGCCCTCTACTGAGGACCAGAACTTGAGTCTGGCGCCTTAGACCACTCGGCCATCCTGACTCGATGATTGTAAAAATCTAATCTACTTATTTAACCAAAATGCAGAAGCTAATTTCACTTCATGACAGTAGTATTAACTGTTGAACTCGGTGAGTCTGCCTTTTTATCTTACAAGACAGAATGGGTTCTTATTAAAAAATGATATGATGCATTTCACTTGTGTTCGGATCTTTTTCCTCCCTTCTGATATTGTCCTTTGCGTTGATCTCGTTGTTATTCTACTAGTTTCTGTCTTTCATCTCCCTGTTGTTTTTGTGTTCGTATAGGTCTTTCATTTTCCTGTGCACAGGTACAGAAATTACAAGTCGAAATGAATGTAAATTAGTTGGTGCTGCTGCAGTTTCTATCAATATTAAAGGACAAAATTAGGATAAATAAAAAAAAACCCACTGGTCATCCGTCCATGTTTTGCCTTACACATCTCTTCGCTATCCAATGTCAATCATGCTACTGTATTAAAGCTGTTATTGCCGTTAGCTATGTGTCTAGCCGTTGGCTTAGTTGTTTAGTCGCTGCTTATAGCCGTATATTACTCTCTGTAGAGATTCACAGTTTGGCGCCGTTCTATATAGGCGATTCAATGTTAAAGCTGCTTTTGAATGATTTTGAAGACAAACGTCACTTTATAAATGGATATATTGTAAACTAACCACATTCAACCTTTCCGTCGTATTCCCGTTTCCTTAATTAACTGTGTCCACCTCACGTCTCTCCCTGTCGAGAGGTTCTCTCTTCGTCGAGAGCTTGTTCCTTTTCCTGGTTTCCTTAACTTTGTTTCCTCACTTGTTTGCCTTTTGTTTTCTAGATTCCCCTTGCTATTGTGCTGGTTTTGGTTGATTAAAACATTTGGTTCTGAATTCGGAGGTATTATGGCTCCATTTTTGGATGGGTCCTTATTCTTCCTGCTCTTTTTTGTTTTCTTTTATCCTTTTCAATAACATTTGGGAAGGCAAAACCCTCTACATGTCTTCATTATCAACAATCTCTTCTTTAGTTGCCTTACTTTTTCTGGGATTTAAGTTTCTAGACCATCTCACAATGACCATTGAAGTAGTGCATGGATATTGGAGATAATATATTGAGTATATATTGTTAGCCCGATACTCTATTATCTACGAGGATATATTTGAATTATATAGAAAATCTAGGAGAATATTTGATTCTTGTAACTACTTTATCTTTTGCATTAATCGTTTGCATAGTATAAATGTCAATAGGATTGTAACAATTCAGATTATCAAATACAATGAGAGTTTAGAAGAGTTACACAACAAAACACCAACGTTTACAAATCAGTTTTATGCAAATCTAATATGGTATATGGCGGATGACACTGGCAAAGCTAAGAGAGACGCAGCAACACCTTCCGCAACAACCGGGACCTCAATCGACGTCAACGACCCCATATATGTCCATGCCATAGAAAATTCAGGATTGAATCTTGTTCCAAAATTCAATGGGACGAGATTCCTTGGCTGGAAGTTCGACATCACAACACTCGAATCAATGAACAAATATGGATTTGTTACGGGCAAAATAAAATTCCAGACGAGAACGGCACCATATGGTATGCGGCTTGGGAAAGAGCCAATTCTCTTGTCGTCCCCTGGATTAAGAATGCCCTCAGGGTTGATGTTCTTGAAAGTGTTCGCTTTTGTGACGACCCGAAGGAAATCTGGGATTCGCTCTGTGCTCGCTATCAACATAGCAACCTTGCAGTCATCCACGCCTTGAAACGAGACATGGGAGAGATGAAACAAGGCGATGAGTCAGTTGCTGAATATTTCAACAAATTGAAAAGAGTATGGGGCGAATTGGAACAAGCTCGGCCGCCACAGAGATGCACCTGCAACCACTTGCAATATAAACACTGCGATTTAAAAGGCGATTGACAAAGATAAGCTAATACACTTCTTAATGGGATTGAGTCGAAGTTACTTATCAATTCGTGGTCAGATACTCGCAATGCAAAGTCCACCGACTTAGGAGAAAGCTTACTCTTTGATCGTACAGAAAGAAGAACAGAGAGGAGTAAGAACTACAAAAGAGGGTGCAATGTCCTTCTACAGTCACAATAAGTGCAGACAGAGGTTCCAGAAACCACAAACCCTAACAGTAAAGTTGAAACCGAGAGAAAGAAAACCAGCTGCACTTTCTGTAAAAAAAATCCGGCCATACCTTAGAGGTTTGTTATCAGAAATTGAAATGCAACCACTGTAAGAGATCCGGTCATCTTGAAGGTGATTGTTATCACCTCTATGGGAGGGATAGTGTTCTCACTCACAGACGGAAAGGATATGCGCATAATGTCATAACAGAAGAACTTACAGAATAGGCAGATCGAGAAGGTGGGTTAATACCCAAGCAATTACAACAGATCACAGAGCTGATAGGCACCGTGAACTCAGTGGTGAAAGCAGACGAACCGAGTTACAGTAATTTCTCAAGTAACAAACTTTGTTGTAATGAAATTTGTCTCACAAGTTCAAGTAATTTATTTGAAGGAAAGTGGATTATCGATTCAGGATCGATGGATCATATTTTCAGAGAGAAAAGTCTCTTTGTGAATTTGAAGGGTTTACGGCAGGAAAGACTATAATCTTGCCCGATGGAAGTTCACGGGATGTCGATCTGATGGAGATATGAGAATCGAAAAGGAATTCTAGGTAAAGGGAGTATTGTTTGTGCCGGATCATGTTTAGTTTGATTTTTGTCAAGAAGTTGATGGAAGATTAGATTGTGTAATGTTTTTGATAAAGTTGGTTCTTCTCTTCAGGACCGATTGATAGAGAAGGTTGAAAGTTCAGGAAGGTTTAGAATGGGCTTTACGTTCTGGATCCGGTTGCGCAGAGGTTGGGCTGTACGTGGGCCGCGAGACAGCGATGAAATTGGGCGTATGAGAACAGACTAGGCCGGCGCTGCTTCTCAGTTGGATTTCAATCTGATTTGTAATAATCCAACAGATTTAGATGTGAATTATTTTGTAAATTCTAGAGCAAAGGAAATTCATATAAAGTTGGTCATGTTCCGTTCAAGAAACTTGTTACAATGGGGTTAATAAAGCAGTCCGATTTCATCATGATTATGCATGTGATGTGTGTTACAAAAGTAGAGCTCAGTGTTTACCGTTTAGTCATTCTTTTATTAAAACCATTAGAGCGTTTGAGATGCTTCATATTGATGTGTGGGGCCATTCAAAGTTAACACATATAATGGCTACAAACATTTTGTTTGCTTTGTGGATGATTTCACGTGAACAACGTGGGCACATCTTATCAAACAAAACAGTGCAGCTTGGGAAATAACTGTCAATTTTATTAGCATGATCGAACATCAGTTTGACACCAGGGTTAGGTGATACGATCAAATAATGCGAGGGAACTTGGAAGTTCCAATGAAGGAAAATTTTATTTCTCTCAGAAAGGAATAATTCATTAAACCACATGTGCATACACACCACAAAAAAATGCAGTGGTTGAGAGAAAGCACAACTATCTCCTCGAAATAGCCCGGGCATTATATTTCAGTCCAATGTGCCTCTTGTTTATTAGGGAAAATGCATTTTCATTCCACCTATCTGATCAATAGGCTTCCTACCAAGGTTTGGGAGCCAAGACACCGTTTGAGAGTCTATAAGGGCATAAGGTAATGTATGATGCAATACAACCTTTTGGATGTTTGTGCTACAAGACTATCGTTATTAATAGAGAAGGGAAATTTAGCCCGCGAGGAGAAGCTTATATTTACCTCGGGGAGGATCCAAGGAAGAAAGGACACAAGGTTTTGTGTCTTGATACTCAAATGGTCGAGGTTTGTAGAGATGTGAATTTTCATGCAAACATATTTCCTTACACTGGAGACATGAAGGGTTGTGACTTGCTTATTCCACATGATCGAAATAGTGCATCCATGGATACTTACCATACAATCACAATCCCGAGCGCTTGATTGAGAGGGTCCTCTTGAGAAGGAGGAGTATGTATGTATATTTCTTCTATGTGTACCGCTTCATACTGTCCAATTGTCAAATAAGTTAGCACTAAATTTAAGATCTACAACACTTGAGTCTAAAATTAGATTATTTAATAGATTCAAAAACTTACAATTTGGGTAGCCAGTTTTGCCGTCTCAGTGTGACGAAATATCCTCTAACCTTCTCTGGTCGTTCTATGGCATCCAGTAGGTACATCTAAACCCTACTCGCCTCAGAGACGTCCTCAGATGGGCATTCACTGCCGTACTCATTCCTTCGCGTCAGCAAACCAGCTTGCTTCCACTGATCGAGGCTGCCCACATATCCCCTTCGTCCCATGGTGTGGGGTAGACATTCACTTCACGGTTCTACCGTGCTTGTTTTTTCTTTTGTTGTTAAGACATTACAATAGAAAATTAATTAGAAAATCAGGGATAAAACATTATGAATATTAATTCAGAAAAGAGTACACAAACATACCTTGAACTTGGGAGTTGAGTGCTGCTCAACGAAGACCCTCCACTCCTTTTCGGTGATCATGCCGTTGTACACCACATACGGCGGAGGGTCACGTGGGGGCTCCCTATTTATCCAGTTCTCCACCAAGTAGTGCAGAATGATTTAGCTTTGGCGTCCACGTGTATCGTTCTTGCACCTTCTTCCAGATGGTCTCCTTAACTTTTCTCGGGACTTATGGCCATGTGTGGTTGATGCAGCAATGTGATCTGGATAGAGTCCCTAGCATACTAGCGAACTCTGATCTGCCCCCACAATACCTCCTATACCGGTCCCAGACAAGATTGATCTCATCCAGTTTCTACAGCTTGAGCCCACGGGTTGGGCCTCTACCTTTGGGTCTCTAAGTATCACTTGTAGAAGGTGCACTCATAGAAGGGGCTCCGGTAGAAGGGCCAGCGGTAGAAGGAACCGGTACCATTTGCTAATCAGTCTGCCCCACCGTAACATCTTATAACTCGTCGCAAAGTAAATCGAAGTCTTTGTCCATGCCTGCATGAATTGAAATAAAATAAGTATTAGATAATGACACGAAAAAATACGCGGAATTTAACAATGCTCATATACAAGCAACAAGTAAAAGATTGTTAATTACTTATAAATTTCAATGGTAATAACTTACATACAACATTATTTGTCAATCCATATTCCCTCGTTATGGTCTGATCGTATATACTCATGAGACCAGTGACCTTAGCCTCTTCCAATGAAATATGAACAGTTAGAGTTTCATCTTTTGCGTCATACTTATCCTCATCAACCACACCATCCACACCAGCTATTCCTATTTTCCCTTTAAGCACCACAACCATCTAGGATTGCAGGGATCAATTACATAAAATATCTGCTTAACCTTCGTCCCAACAACAAATGGCTCAACCGTGGGAGTTGCTATACACAGTTCAACCAGTTTCATACCATGCTCCTCCTCACGGTAGCCCTGTTTGTTGTTAACCCAGATACACCGGAAAACTCACATTTCATAGTTGTTGTAGTCCAATACCCAGATGTCTTGTATAACACCGAAATATGATTGTTTTACTGAGACTGGACTTCGACACACACACTGATGTCATATAAGTCCTGATAAGCTTCAAGCTCTACGCCACTGTTCTGATTCGTCGACTTACGATCCTGATGTTCTGTGAAAACGGTGAAACCATTGACCTCGTACCCTCATAAGAAATGACATCCAGATTTGGTCCAAATGCAATTACTATAATCAGTTCAGGCGCATTCGTGGACCGATCGAACAACACTTTGTCTCTGAACCAACTGTGAAATGTCTTGTTCTGCTCATTCTGTAGTCTAATGTCACTCATGTCTGGATATTTTGCTCTTAAAACGCACAAGTGTTCATCATAGTACGGTTCAACATCTTCAAGATGACTCAGCACAAACTAAATGAGCTTTTTAAGGGTGTCTATATCAATTCTCTTCAGATTCAGTCCAACCGTACCAACACCCTTCAGTCTGCCGTCGTGTCTAGAACGTGGCAGTCCAATGGTATCTACACCTTCTAGGTCATGGGTGCTGAAATCTACAACTTCCTCTGTCACAGTGCCCTCTATAATACTGCCCTCTGGCGACGATGGTTCTTCATTTTTTCTTCAGGACACCATGTACCTTTCGAAGGGATACATGTAGCGAAGGTACAAAGGGCCACACATCAAAATCTCTCTTACAAGATGCACGAGCAAATGTATCATTATATCGTAGAACGATGGAGGAAAATACATCTCCGGTTGGCACATTGTAACAATAAGATCCTATTGTAGTTTAGACAGAGTGTTCGCATCAAGAACCTTAGACGACATGGTTTGAGAAACACACTGACATTTGTGATTGTGTATCTGACAACATCAAGCAAGATCCCACGCATTGCAATTGGCCAAAATTCTTGCACTAGGACATGATAATCGTGAGATTTCATTCTAGTAATTTCATATCTGTCATGGACATTAGGCTTCTTATGTTTGAGGAGTATCCTGAAGGCACCTTGATGTTGTGAAGGGTACTACATAGACTTTGTTTCTCTTCTTTAGACAATTGTGACAGGCGAGGGGGGGGGGGGGGGGGGGAGGCAAGAATGTGCGTTTTCCACGTTCTTGTGGGCCAAGCTCTGTGCATATGCCCAACTCAATTAAATCTTTCCTCCCTTTAAATGACCCTTTGTCTTCCTTTTATGTTCAGTAGGGTGCTAGTGATACTTTCGCCCACGTTCTTCTCGACATGCATCCCATCAATACAATGTCTAACCTCCAGATGCTGCTAGTACTAAAGTTCCCAAAATATTGATCTTTTTCCAGACACTTTTTCAGCATTTTTGGTAGGCGGCCCGAAGTTGTTGACAATATTATCCACCTTCTTGTAAATCTATGTACATGTCAAAGGCTGATGCACCACGCTGTGATCAGTTTTCCCGTCGAACTCTTTCGTCATCTTTCGGTACTTATGTCCTTTTGGAAGCATTTTTCAGTGGCCCATGTACACATTTTTCCACTGTGTTTCAAGCGGATGCTACAAGTGTTCTCATCACAAATTGGACACGCCAACGCCCCGTTGATTGAATAGCCTGAAAGATTACCATAGGCGGGGAAGTCATTGATTGTGTAGTACAACATAGCATGCAAATTGAAGTCCTCTTTGCTAAATGAGTCGTAGCCCGTAGCCCCTTCATTCCACAAGAGTTGTAGATCCTTTATCACAGGTTGTAGGAATACATCAATTTGTTGCTTGGTTGCTTCGGACCCGATATTAACAGAGACATCAAGATGTGTCTTTGTTTCATGCATAACCAAGGCGGTAGATTGTAAATAACCAAAAGCATGGGCTAGGTACTGTGTATGCTACACAAAGTACCATAAGGGTTCATCCCATCCGTGCACAAGCCTAGCCTTAGGTTTCTCAATTTATTACCAAAATAAAAAAAATTATGTCTATGTTTCTCCAATGTGGTACATCAGCGGGATGTCTCAATCTACCATCCATCTTCCTGTGAACTGAATTCCACCTAAGATTCTTTGCGTCTTTCTCAATAGAGAACAAACACTTGAACCTTGGAATGATGGGCAAGTACCACAGTACCTTAGCCGATGAACCTTTCTTACTACTGCTGATGTCATTTGTTGTTTCTTCAGATAACGTGACTCTCCACATGCTGAACAGCTTTCAGCAAATTCATCTGATTTCCAAAACAACATGCAACCATTTGGACAAGCATGACTTTTCTGGTACTCCATACCCATTGGGTACATCAATTTTTTGGCTGAGTAAGTAGTCGTTAGTAAAACGTTGTCCACTGGAAGAGCGTTTTTCAATAGTTCCAAGAGTGCAGTGAAACTTACGTCGCTCTAGCCATATTTTGCTTTTGAAGTTGAATAGCTTTTGGACGACACTCAACTTGCTTAACTTTGTAGGGTCACACCCATGGTACAGTTTTTTTGGATGAATCCAATAAATTTTCATACTTGTCTGGCGTGTTAGAGTGATGTCGTTCCACATCTTCGAGCATTGTCTTAATGTCATCGTCAAAGAAATCTTGCTCAACATCAACTGTAGTGTCTTCCGTATCACCCGCAACAGTATTATGTTCAAGTTCTGTTTCTGTGTTTTCCTAACCATAATCTCCTTCGTCACGCTTAATAACATCAACCACGCTTTGACCATGCCATCAGATTATGTCTTGGTAATCCTTTGTAAAACTGCGGTGAATCAGATGTTCCTTAACTGTTTCAAACCCGCGATACCTCAGATTGTTTTGGCAGTTGATACACGGACAAATATGTATCCCTTATCTGAAGGTTTCAAATTGTTCGCCAACACCGTGCAAAACTTATCGACTCGTTCTAAAAATATGTTGTCTAACTTGCCGCTGTAAATCCACGAACGTTCCATCTCCTTCTACCTATATATGTGAACGCAGCCACTTCATACCGTCGCCCATGACTGAGTCTTTAAATTTTTGTATGTCATCAACATAAATCCATCCAGTCACATTAAATCCCACTGAGTGAACGTGTTTTTAATATGTAATTTATTGAAAATTTTGGCAGCATCGCCCTACAGCTCTTCAAATGCACGATATTATGATATTAATCAATAATATATGTACCTGAAGAACAATAAGGAGATACTGCTGAAATAATCAGTAAACTACACATTAAAAACACATTCACGCCCTAGGTGTGCGAGGGGACTGTCAAGATATATTCTATGTTCGATAGTTTTTGAAATACTAAATCTGGAAACTATATGTAAATCTTACCTGATCTAGTAGACGATTAGCTGATGTTGAGACAATTGAGGTGGGAAGCCAAAATAATGTCATAGTCCTGATGCATAAATAAAGAAACAACAACATTAGAATTCATCAAAAATTTAAAGTGAATGCTAGCTAAACCGCGGTAAAAATTCGACAGCATCTCCCCTAATTTTCTAACATTTCCAAATAACTTTTATCAACATCAAATTCACACCATCAATAAATCCATGTGGCATATACAAGATGTAATTAATACTTATAAACTAAATACTAATAAGAATAATGAGCTAAATCAAATTTACTTATAAACTAATTGTATTTTTTAAAACTAGACTACTATGTATTAACTGTAAAACTAAATTCTAAGAATAACTAAATCAAATTTAGTCTTCAAAACAATAAACAAAGAAATATAACTACAACATTTGACAGTTAGGTTTGCAAAATTACTGTTAGTAAGCAGCGTACAACAAATGCAATTTGGCAACGCTTCGGGAATCAGCCCACAAACTAGGTTTCAACTGTGAATTTGGGCACAATATGAACAGGGTTAGACCTTTTGCTATTAAATTTTAGAAATCGACATGGATATACACATTTTGCCTATGCATAGACACATTTTTAGAAATCGCATACCAGGTTAGAGACAGTCGACGACAACGTTGACGACCAGTGGTGGTGAGTGGGCGGTGAACGGCGACGATGGGCGTTACTAAGGTGGCGGGAGCGAGGAGGCGCTTTCAGCAAGGATGTAACGAGAGAGAAGTGTTCGAAGGAGGTTAGAGGTTACTGTAAGTGTGAATAGTAAACGGGCAAATGCTCAGGTTATAAGGACCTTAGATTACGGTTCAATAAAAAACACTCGTTGAAGGGAGATCAAAAAATTCAAATCACCGGTGATTGACAAGATTGAAAAGCGTCTCTCGAATTGGAAGGCTTCCTCTCTATCTAGAGCTTGGCGGTTGGTGTTGATTAAGTCCGTTCTAGATAGCATCCCGTTAGACGAGATTGATAGCATCCTTATGTTTTTTTAATAGAGGATGAAAATATATATATATTATATATGTGAATAATGGTTTTTTACAAAATTGATATATAGAGGGCTATATATCAGATATCAAAAGGGTACAAAAGTGCCTAGAGGGGCATATACAAAAATCCCCTAGCATATACAAAATGGCAGAGAGCCAAATGAAGCAATCAGGGGAAGGCAGAGAGAGGGAGACTATGAGCAGAGAATTTCATCTAGCCACTGAAGGTCTTTGTTTGAACGGGGCATCTTCGTACAGATGATTGCTTTGATGGCAGCTTTGATATCCGACACGATCAGATCAGGGTCTTTAGCTTGATTGGCCATCGCTCGCTTGCATCGCTCTATCCATATGTGATAGACAACATTAGCTATAGCTGATTGTTTAACCAAGTCAATTGGGCGTTTCCGATTGCAGTAGCGAGAAATTCATTGAGCACAGCTGCGGAGAATCGTTCTGTTGGTAGGGATCCTCAGCCGGTCGCATATGGACCACAAATTCTGTTAGAGAACCTGCATTGAAAGAATAGGTGGTGGATAGTCTCTTGAGCATTCTCACAGAGCCAGCATCGGTTAGCAAGACAAATGCTCCATGATTGGAGCTTGTCACAATTTTTAATCTACCTCTAAGAGTGATCCATAAAATAAATTTCGCTTCGGGGTAGCCCAAGGCTTCTAACAAATGTTATGCCATCTAAAGGCGCCAGGGTGGTGGGAAAAATCCCTATAGAGCATACTAACCCTAAGGTTGGAGGAGTGAGAAAGGAGTAAAGAGGTGGCATCCTCCATAAATCCGCATTGGTTGACGCACCAATTTCTAGCATGGATGATGGATTTCCAGGACCAAGGGTCATTACCCTTGGCGCCTATCATCCAGATATTTTGGGCATTTAAGAATTGGCTGTGAATCCACTGGATCCACAACCGCTCTTGGTTGCTGGCAACGGCTGAGATAATTTTTACCATGAAGCACATGTTCCATTTATGGATATCTTTAAGCCCGAGACCACCTTGTTTCTTGGTGCACGTGATGGTTTCCAAGCCATAGGGGGTGGTGTTGTTATTAGACTCTCCAGACCAGAGGAAGGAGCGGAATAGTTTAGTGATGTTTTGTTACATTCTTTGGGATGGAGATGCAGGAGGCCTAGAATCCCAGGATACCAAAGAGTGAACACTGAATAAGGGAAAGTCTTCCCACAAAAGAGGGATTTGTCGGCCCAAGATGAGATGGATTTGTGGACGCTATCCATAAGGGGATTGAAATATGAGGTTTTTGGTACCCTAGAGGTTATAGGGATACCGAGGTAGCAAAAAAGAAAAGGTACCAAGGTTAAAACTACTTAATCGTAGAATATCGTCCGTTAGTGGGGGGGACGCCTCCAAGGAAAATGTATGATTTTGCAGGATTCAGCGCGAGGCTAGAAGCCTCCTAGAAAAGTTTTATTTTGCTCAGAATGAGGGATATAGAGCTAAGGTCTCCTTTGCAGAATAAGAGCGCGTCATCAGCAAAGAATAGGTGGGTGAGCCGAAGAGAATTGCAGGACGGGTGGAGGTGAAACCTGAGGTGAGGGGAAGTTGGTCAAGAAGCCGGAGAGCATATCCATGACCATCACAAAGAGGTAAGGGGAAATGGGGTCTCCTTGGCGGAGTCCTCGCTCACTTTAAAGAAACCCGATGGGGACCCATTAACGTTAATAGTGAAGGAAGCAGTAGTGACGCATTGCATGATCCAGTTGATAAACTCTGGAGGGAAGTTTAGGAATGACAGGGTGTTCTGGAGAAAAGTCTAGTCTATAGTGTCGAAAGCTTTCCTAATATCCATCTTCATCATGCAGCGGGGGGAGATATGGGCTATTTGGAAGTTTTTCATCAGGCATGAACAGAGCTGGATATTATCGAAGATGAGACATCTTTAATGAACGCACCTTGGTTATTGCTCACCAAAAGGAGGAGGGTATCCTTCAGTCTAGTCGCTAGAATTTTGCTAATGACTTTGTATAGGGTATTGCAGTAAGAGATGGGCCTGAAGCCCCAGGGTAGAGGCTGCCTCTGATTTAGGGATAAGGGTGATTAGGGTGGTGTTAACCTCCCTAAGAAGTCTGCCTCCTTGAAAGAATGCTTTGATTGCCAGGCAGATATCATCGCCGATGATATCCCATGCTGCTTTGAAGAATTTAGCAGTGTACCCATCCGGCCCAGGGGCTTTGTCATCGTTATGGAGAGGAGCGCATTTTTAATGTCCTTATTATCCACAGGCTGGATTAAGGGCCCTTACATGGATTGGTCTAATGTTCTAGTATTCTCCAGACTTAGGTCATCTAGGGTGCATGGGAAAGGAAACTTTGTACCTAAAGCTCTCTGAAAGTGAGTAACGAGACAGGCTGCAATGTCTGCATGAGCAATAAGGTCCACCCCCTGGTCATTGTAAGGCGAGCTATGGAGTTCTTTTTGTCTCACTTTGACAGGTCGATGAAAGTAGGAGGTATTAGAATCCACAAACTTAAGCCAACGGGTTTTATAGAGTTGGGGGTGAAAGAGAAGTTCATAGTAGTCCCTAGTGAGGAGCTTGAGCCTAAGGGATTTCTCCATGGAAATGAGGGTCGGGTTCCATGGGTTACGGTTCACCCTTGTTTGGATGTCTTCAAGCTCGTCTCTGATAGTTTGACTTTTATCCCCAAGGGAGCCAAATTCAGATTTGTGCAATGAGGAAAACTTGTTTTAAGAAGCCTGAGTCTGTGGACAATAGAGAAGAGGCGGCTCCCCTAAGATAGGTGGTTCCAAACTTCACGCACTAGGGGGAGGAAGGGGGTCATTGGTCTAGAAATTTAGGAATTTGAAGCTCCTTTTGAGGGGGTTCGGGATGGGAGGGTGATGGTCATGGGACTGTGATCCGATACTAGGGGGGAGGAAGGATGCAAAGCTGGTAGGGAAGGCCAGAATCCATTCCTCATTTACAAGAACTCGGTCTATCTTCCCTAGAACCTGTCTATGGTCGTATTGGTTATTCCACCAGGTATAGAAATGACCATAGTATCGGAGGTCCTGAAGGGTTGCCCTGGCGACACAGTTTGCAAAATCCCGGTACTCTCAAGGGGAGGAGCCCGGGTGCTCAATATATCCTCAGTGTAGAGAGTGTTGTTAAAATCACTAGCTACCACCCAAGGGCCCACTTCCGTAGTGCTGAGATTGCAAATGTCTTCCCAGAGATGGGATCTAAGCAGTGGGTTGTCCTTCCGTAGACAATAGAAATGGTGAAGGCGGGGGATCCAAGAGGGGAGGCTTTGTAGGTAATCATTTGGTCCGAGCGGTGAGTTGTGGTGAGGTGGAGAATTGAGGGGTTAAAAAAGATCCAGATACGCCCTAGCGGGTGAGCATCGTAGTTATGGATAAAGCTCCAGTTGAGGAGGAAGTGACGGAGGATAGACTCATGATTGGGGAAGGAGACGTGGGTTTGTAGGAGACCGAAGGTGCAGAGCCTATTACCTAACACAAAAATTTTAATCTCACAAATTTTGGGCGGTCATTGCAACCCTGGACATTCCAAACTGCTAGGTCAAAAAAGAAGGGGTGGAGGAAGGAGGGGAGCCTGAGAGGGCAGTGGCCTTATCAGGGTTTGAGAAGGAGTTGGCTAGCTGAAGCGAAAGGTCCTCTAATGTAGAGATTGAGCTTACAAGCTTTTGGGATTTGTTTTTCTTGTGGGATCAAGTTCCAAGAGTTTGAATTGAAAGGCGTAAGCACTAGCTGGAGGGAGGGGGACATAGGCAAGTTATCTGGAGTAAAGGTCTAGCGGCAGGGAGAGAGGAGGAGGAGGAGGGTTGATTTGAGGGGGGAGGGGCTAGGGATGGTGTGGAGGAGGGAGGAGGGTGAGTAGGGAGAGTAGGTGAGGAGGGTGGAGGGTGAATGGGGAGAGAAGGAGGGTGGGAGGATAGGCGGGGTGGAAGAGGGGGTAGGGAGGATAGGTGGAGAATAAGACAGTAGGGGGATGGGTTTGTCCTTGATGGCGGCCTAGGTGGCAGCGCAAGGACATCGGAGCGAGGAGTGTCCAAGTTGCTTGCATGAAGAACAAGATACAGGTTCCCATTCATAGAAGACCTATTGGTAGATAGTACCTCCAGGGTTGCGAATTTCGATCTCGCGCAGGGTTTCAAGATTAAAGTCCACTTCCACTAGAGCTATAGCATAAGCGATTCTGGACTTAGAGGCAGGGATTGGTTGGTGTGAAGGGGATTGCCAATTTTAAAGCAGATTTTCCTAAGACTCGATTGAGACCAGAGGTTGATTGGGAGCTTGGGCAACTAGATCCACACTGGAATTTGGTTAAGGTTTTTAGGATTGAAAGAGAGGTGAGGGGACCATTTTTTAAGGACCAGGGGGGACGAGTGAAGTAGCCAGGGCCCCCTATCGAGGACCTTTTGAAGGTCCACCTGGTTGTCAAAGCGGAATAAGAACTAGCCATCCTCATGGAGAAGGGTTGAGAGGTGAGGACAAAGTTCCAAGCTCTTTTAACATATTCTTTTACAATATTAAAGCTATATTTCCTACCCCAAATATGACCCACTAAAGCGTTTTCCCAATATTCAATTTCCGGGGAGATGTCCTCATCTTCTATACAAACATAGGGGGTATCAGTTTCAATGGTCTCATTAGAATCACTATGGAGGGACATACCAAAGATAGACTTTGCTTTGCAAGTAAAATATCCCTAAAAGAAGAATTGATCTTCCGACCGGTAGAGATCTTACCTGCAGCGGGTGTTCTTTTAGCCATTGGGACGCGGGTGACGGTAGAGACACTGACGGTAGTAAGGGGGTAGCTTTAGAGTGGGCCGGGAAGTTTGAGTCGCCTTCCTTGGGGATGGGGGCCTCCATACCATTCATCAAAAGATAATCACTTGCCAAACCACCAGCCGTAGCTGTTGGTTCCGGCGCCTCAGGGCGGTTGAGATAATCTTGCAAGGTCGTATCAATCGGGGGGCCCGATTGGTCAACGCCGAGGTCCACACCTTGGGCCAAGCCAATCACATCCTCTACAGTCACAACTTGAGCACACCCATTGCTGTGCACAACAATGTTACCGCAACTTTGTTTCCCGTAAGTGAGGGAGCAGAAGCACCCGCCACCCCGTCGCAGAAACCAAATCCAAGTTATTTGCTACCAAAAAAGGGCCCAAATCAGAGGCCATAGAGCACACAGGGGGGCAATCTGGGGGGGGTGAATTTGGCCCTTTGCCACTCTCCATGGCGGCACTAAATAGAGCAGAGGGCCACTTGGCCAGGTCAGACGACACCATCGGGTCACCCAAGCCCGAGAAAGGGAGGTCCATAAAAAATATTCAGACTGGAGAAGAACACCTACTGCTGCCGGGAAGGAAGCATGATTGGAGCGCAGAACCAATTGAGCAACAGAGGGCTAAGCTCCTGCAACTGGCAAGACAGGGGCATTCGCTACCAGAGAAGAAGGTGGCTGTAAATGTATTGTGCGCCATACATACTTATGGTTTTTGATGTGTGACAACCATGCGGAACCAGTCTTGTACTCAGCATACGGTTTTTCGGTAAAATCCCTATGAACGTCAAACAGAAACGGGCTCGCTCATGTGACATCAGATATAATATCAAGCTGTTAAGATTCGCCCTATTTTATCTCCTCAGTTATTGTTAAGCGCTATCATTACTAGAATATTGCGTGAGGGAAGTTTTGCGTAATTCTGGGAAATTCCCATGTATATATATACTTGTATAGATATAGTTTAGGGTTGCGTTTTTGGGTATTATAAACAGATCATCATCCCTTACGGCGAAACCCTTTTTGGTTGGTAAGAACGAGTGCTTCTTTCCATTAGATCAAGTGTGTTCATCATTCAAAGAGTGATAGGTTATAGTGTGATTGTTCAAGGTGTTGAACAGATCAGGTGAGGAGTTTTTCACGTTATTAATATATTAGTAACTGAGTTTTCTTCTATACTGGATCGCAATCTGTCGAGTAATTACTACTAACAACTCAGTACAAGTCTGAGTATACTGGAGGTCTCATTACGAACTGTCAAGTGGTATCAGAGCAGGTTACCTTGGCTCGAGGCTAACGCTTCAAGGTAGATCGTGAAGATGAGTTCGTACAATGTCAAGGCTCCCAAGTTAACCAAGCTAAACTACTCCAAATGGTGCGAGCAGATGGAAGCTCAACTAATGTCCGTTGATTACAAAGTTTGGAAGGTGGTTACTAAAGGCGATTTTAAACCCACTGTCACTGTAGAAGGGAAGGCTCAGGACAAGCCTGAAGAACAATGGACGGAGGATGACGAGAAGTTACTTAGCAAGAATAAACAAGCCCTGCGAATTCTCGTGTCGTCTCTCTCAGATGAAGATCAAGGAAGAGTTCTTGGTATTCAAACAGCAAAAGGTGTGTGGGATTTTCTTAAAATAGCATATCAAGGTACTGAATCTATTCGAAAAGCAAAGGAGAAACAGTATAAGAGAGAATTTAATAACTTTAAGATGGCTGAAGGAGAAACATTAGTTGCTGCGATTGAGAGGTTCAATCAGATTTTAATTGAAATCAAGACAGTGGGGGCATCACTTACAAATGAACAGACCAATGAGAGGTTTTTGGAATCGCTTACTAAAGACTGGTTGAATTACACCTCTATGCTGGAGAAGATGGATAAAGTATCATCGGTTTCTTTTGAAGAACTGTGTTCGGATTTAATCGTCCATGAAAGCAAGATGAAAGAACAGTCACTGGATGGTGTTTCTCTGGAAAGAAAAGATCTCGCTCTTAAAGCAAAGAAGATTGCAGACAACACTGACTGGGAGTTAGATGATGATTTCGATACAGAGATAAACCTACTGGCTCAAGGATTGAAGAGAATTATGAGCAGAAAGAGGGGTGGATTTCAGGGATCAAGCAGTAACCGACGTGAATTAGATATAAGTAAGGTGGAGTGTTTCCGGTGTCATAAGCAAGGTCATATGATAAAGGATTGTCCTTTATCATCAAAACCCCCACAGTATAGAAATCGAGATTCCCGCATGGCGGCTGCAGCATGGGGTGAAGAAGAAAGAGTCAGCACCGGCTGAGAAAGTTGAGGCACATTATTGTATGACGGCAATCCATCGATCTCACACTGATGAATTAGCATACGATGAATCAATGTGTCTGGTTGCAAAGGACAAGGAGCATCACTCTCTTGTGGGAGAGCAGGTAAGTTTTCTTAACTTCAATAGTGTAGGTAGAGAATCTTCAAAAAATCAAATTTTTGATGCTTTGACGGCTGCTTTATTAGAAATTGGAGTTTTAAAAAAAAAACTTGACGATGCTAGTAGCAAAGAATTTCAAATAAAGCAACTAGAACAGGAGATAAACGAGTTGAAAGCTAAAAATAAGGAGTTAGCGGAAAAGCTGGTAGAAAGCTCATCCAAGGTATTACAATCTACGTTTACTTCATCAATTAAAAGTAAGTTGAGTTCAATACCAGAGTGGGCAGAAAAGGAAATTCAACTACTTAAAGCAGATAATGAATGGATTCGTCAGGATAATGCTGATCTCCAGAAACAATGTGATACTCTTGATAGAAGACTAAACATCATTAATCTAGAAAATCCTTCATGGCACACAGGAAAAATCAAACTTAATGAAATTGTTAGAAAACCAAATAAAAATCGAGGTGGACTAGGGTTCTGTGGAGTTGAAGCTGATTTAAGACCAAAGAAGCAATATACACAAACTAAAACTATTCCGGCAAAAAATAGGTTCTCAGCTGGTCCAGCGGTGATAGAATGTAGTTATTGTCATATCCTTGGACATCATATTAATTCATGTTTTAAATTACAACGGAAAAACGCTAGAGATTCCGTTACTCATTCTGTAGGTATGCTAGTATGTATTCTCGTCGACCCAAACAACAATGGGTCCCTAAACGTTATTGATTCCTTTCTTTTATGTGCCAGGACTACGCTGACGGGGACATTTGGCTTATGGATAGCGGGTGTTCTCGGCATATGACTGGAGACCATACATTGTTTCGAGAACTTGAGAGTTTACATGGAGGTTTTGTGACTTTTGGAAATAATGGAAAGGGACAGATTATTGCTATCGGCACAGTTGGTCATCAGGGGAATGTTGAAGATGTGTGTCTGGTGGATGGGTTAGAGCACAATCTACTGAGTGTATCACAAGTGTGTGATAAGGGTCCATCCGCAATCACCTTTGATTCTTATGGATTTGTTGTCACAGATTTGACGACAGGTGCATCACTCTACAAGGATATCGCAGAGGCAATCTGTATTTAGTGGATGTTGATGATCAAAGATTGGACGCTACCTGTCTCACTGCTTCCACAGAAACTGCTAATTTGTGGCATCAACGTCTTGGTCATGCTCACATACGCCTGCTCAATAAATTACGAACTCAACACCTTGTTGAAGGATTACCATCATCAGTTCTTCAGGAAGATTTTCCTTGTGGCGCATGTCAGCTTAATAAACAGACACGTTCAGCACATGTTCCTAAATCTGTGGTCTCTACCACTACCGTGCTAGAATTAGTGCATATGGATTTGGTAGGACCTATGCGCACCATGACCAGGGCTGGGAAGAAATACATTTTTGTTTTGGTTGATGATTATTCTCGCTTCACCTGGATTTATCTACTTCATGCTAAAGCAGATACTTTCAATCGGTTTAAAGAGTTTTGTGTTCAGATGCAGCGACAATTGGGGTTTCCTCTGCGTACTATACGTTCAGACAATGGCACAGAATTCGTCAACCAGCAGTTTCGCCAGTTCTGCTCTGATCAAGGTATCACCCATACTTTTTCATCAGTGCGTACACCTCAGCAGAATGGTGTTGTGGAACGAAAGAATCGTACATTAGTTGAGATGGCACGAACAATGCTTAATGCAAGCGGTTAGCACCTAGTTTCTGGGGAGAGGCAGTTAACACGGCATGCTATATTCTCAACAGGGCACTTATCAGACCTATGCTCAATCAAACTCCATATCAGCTGGTTAAGGGACGACCTCCGACAATTGGATACTTTAAGGTATTTGGGTGTAGATGTTTCATTTACACAATGGTAAACTTAACACTGGGAAGCTTGACCCCAGAGGGGATGAAGGAGTGTTCTTGGGGTACTCTACTACTAGTAAGGCGTATCGGGTATTTAACAAGCGTACTCTTGTTGTGGAGGAATCGTCATATGTACGATTTGATGAAAAGAATTTTGGTTTTCGGGAACCACAGAATATTGGGTCGGAATTAGGTGTCGATGATTCCGACGATTCAGATTCGGATTCACTACCTCCATCCATTCAAGACTCTCCTCTTACCTCACACACAGAATCTCACTCTGATTCTTCTACTTCGTTACCATTGTCTTCTGATAATTCGGACAGCTCATCTATGCAAGTTGAAACTTCTGCAACAGACAATTCTGTATCAACTGGAGACCCAAGTTCTCAATCTGATGATACCACAATTCCTCCTAATATTCCTTCTCGTCGGGCTCCTGGAGTTTCGTTAGATAACCTCATCTCAGACTTGAACTCCGGCCGAGTAACTCGTCACTCACTTCGAAACTATTGTGCTCATGAGGGTTTCCTGTCCAGTATTGAGCCCCGTAATATAAAGGAGGCCCTTACTGACTCTGATTGGATACTAGCTATGCAGGAGGAACTAAATGAGTTTAAACGGAATGACGTCTGGACTTTAGTACCTCGGCCAAGTCATCAGGAGGTGATAGGTACACGGTGGGTTTATCGCAACAAACTTGATGCAAATGGACATGTCGCTCGCAATAAGGCTCGCTTGGTTGTTCAGGGGTATAACCAACGTGAGGGTATTGATTATGATGAGACTTATGCACCAGTTGCCCGTTTAGAAGCTATCCGGATGCTGATTGCTTTCGCTGCTCACAGGGCGTTTCCTTTGTATCAAATGGATGTTAAATGTGCGTTTCTAAATGGTTACATTGATAAGGAGGTCTATGTTGCTCAACCTCCGGGCTTTGCTGATCAGTCCAGACCTGATGATGTTTATTTACTCAAGAAATCGTCTATGGGTTAAAACAAGCACCGAGGGTCTGGTATGCGCGTCTCACCTCTTATCTCCTTCAGCAAGGTTTTACACGGGGAAAAGTGGACTGCACGCTCTTTCTCAAATTCCAGGTTCTGATCTTTGTTGGTTCAGATCTATGTAGATGATATCGTCTTTGGTTCTTCCTGTCCCTTGTTGTCTAAATCGTTTGAGACGGTAATGACTAAGGAATTCTCTATGAGCAGTATGGGTGAACTCACCTTTTTCTAGGATTGCAGGTTCGCCAAACCAAGACTCACACATTTGTCTGGCAAGGAAAATATACGATTGAACTTCTATCCAAATTTGGGTTTGATTCCGCTAAATCACTTGCCACACCAATGTCTAATGTTCTTAAACTTGGTTCTGAGACTCATGCTGAACCCACTGACCCTACTGAGTATAGAGCCATGATTGGATCACTGATGTATCTCACCGCCAGCAGACCTGATATCCTTTACAGCGTTTGCTATTGTGCTCGATTTCAGGCTGATCCAAGAGTTCCACATCTTCAGGCTGTCAAACGAATTTTCCGTTACTTAAAAGGCACTCCTAACTTGGGATTGGTTTATCGGGTTGGATCTTCCTTCACACTCCAGGCTTATACTGACGCTGATTTTGGAGGATCACTTACTGATCGCAAGAGTACATCTGGATGTGCTCAGCTTCTGGGTACTAGTCTGGTGTCCTGGTTCTCTAAGAAGCAGTCTTCTGTTGCTTTATCCACCAGAAGCTGAATATATTGCTGCTGCTGCTTGCTGTGCTCAGGTTCTCTGGCTCCAATATCAACTTGAAGACTATGGTATGCCTCAATCACCTATCCCGATTTACTGTGACAATCAGTCCACCATTGCTTTGTCCAAGAACCCAGTTCAACACTCCCGTACCAAACATATCGAAATCCGCCATCACTTTCTTCGGGATCAAGTAGAAAAAGGAACAGTGGAATTGCGTCATTGTTCCACGGAGGAGCAGTTGGCAGACATTTTTACTAAACCACTTCCTCGCGAAATTTTCCATCGTCTCAGTTTGGCACTGGGCATGGTTAATGTTGATTAAGGTCCACTTCTTTTATTTTCTGTGTTTTTTCTCTTTTGTGTACAAACGTGGTACTAGATTTGAGTGGAGTTTATTTTCAATATACAAACTCGTGAGGATTCCATAGATTATTGTGGAACATGTTTTAGATGATCTGGATCAATGTTATCGTTGGAACGTTTTTTATGTTACTGATTTTTTATCTCTTCATAACACAAAATCACAACCCAAATATGGCCCAAATATTTCTCCACGTTCTTCTGAACCGTCGTCCACTCTGCCTACCTATTTACCTACGTTTGTCAGCTTTTCCGCTTATCAGTCTTACCCTCGTCTCTTCCGTTGCATTCTTTTTTTTCCAAATCCCTGCACTCTACTGGTTGCCAGTCATCTCTCTTTCTTGCTCTCCTACTTTCGCCATGGACATCGTTCCGTATGACCCTGCCTTCGCTTATCTCCAGCTTCTTTCTCTCCCCGTTCCGCATTTTCTTGGTTCACCGCCACCGACTATTTCCATCAACTCCGACTTGCTCCCCATGCAGCCAGAATACCATATCCCCCTTGCTGTTGAATATCCTCCACTTCTTTTGCCCGTGCCACCCCTACCCAAGATTCTCCATCCAAAAAGTGTGCCGATGATTTCCCATCCTGTGATGTTCCTTTTGATGACTCTCCGGTTTCTGATTCTTTGCCTACCTCACCACCATATCACCACAAAACCCATCTCCTCCTCGCCGAAACCCTAGGTCACAGACTCGCCCTTCTCGGGCGCTGTTCTTCGCCGTCGCCAAACTCTTCGGCCACGTTGTTTCAGCCCCCTCAGCCCTCATCTACTCCGTCGCACCCTGATGTTCTTTCGGATGATGATGTGCCGTTATCAGTCTTGCGCCAACGCAAGCGTTCTGCTGTGCACGCTCAGACAGCGTCTTCTTCAAAGCGTCCTCGCCGCGGGTCTCCAGTGCCAAGCTCTTCAGCTACTCGTCGGTTGCCTCCTCTGGTTCTTCCTCGACTAATTCTGCCTGGTCTGGTCATTCCTTTCCCTGTTTTCCTGCTTTTAAGTCTGAGATTCGTAATGCCCATATCGTTGTGGGTAAACGGGTGGATTGTGTTTGGCTTCGCAAGAATAAATTATCCAATATTGCTAGTTGCCTTTCAGCACAAGGCTGGTCGTCTGTGTTTGCATTGGGTACGAAAATTTACTGGGAGCCTGTAAAGAATTTTACAAGAATCTTCAATTTGTGGATGAATATCTGCTTCGGACAAAGTTAAGGGAGTGGTTATTGAGTTAACACCTGATTTGATTGGCATGATTCTGGATGTTCCTTTTGACGGTGTTAAAACCTTTTCTCGTGAAGTCAATACTTTTGCTCCATCTCAGAAGGATGAGGACCTCTTTGGTTTCTTTGGGATTGAACCAGAGACCCGAAGGATTCGGTCTGCTCCTCAACGGCAGCTAGATGTGCTTGGACGTTTGCTCCATATTTTGGTTTATCAAGGCGTTGCTCCCCGGAATGATCAACGTGGGACAGTTACCTTCATGGACATCTGTTTGATGTGGTGCCTCATTCAGAAGAATCCTGTTAGCTTGCCTCATTTCATGTTGTTTCATATCCATCATGCCATCACCGAGTGTACATCATCACTGCCATATGCTCCCTGGTTGACAAAGATATTCCAGTATTTCTCAGTTGATTTATCTACTGAATCTGCCAAGGTTTTGGATCATAATCACGAGCTTTCTCAGACCACTCTGTCCAAGATGGGTCTAGCACTGGCAGGGAATATTTGGGTAGTAAAACAGCCTCCGAAGGTTGTTTCAGGCGTTTCTGAGCATCTCAGCACACTTCCGCAACAATTGGATAACATTTTGTCTCTCATCAAGGCGATCGATGCTCGATTGGCACATCTTGAGGCTCATCTGGGGGTGCGACGTTAATCTTTTTCTTGTCCTCGGCCTGTCCAGCCCATTGTCCTGCTGTCCTTACTCTGATATCGTTGGTTGCCTCTAAACCGTTGTTGTCTGTTTTTGATTTTGTGCGTTTCAGACTCTGTTTGGTTTCCTGCTGCTGGGTTGTTGTTCTTTTTGTTGTTCCCTTATGTCACTATCTGAAACTCTTTCCCGCTATTAACATTGTATAAAATGCTATTTCGTGTTCCACGGTATATCTTTTTTACATTTCGTGAGTTTCTAGGCCCGTACCATTTTTGATTGCGCAAAAGGGGGAAACATGGTGAATATCGGATTTGTGATTATTGATCAAGTTAGCTGTGTTTTAGGGGGAATTGTTTCAGGGGGAATCTATATCTCTCTATTCACCATGATGAAGTTTGCACACATCAAAAAAGGGGGAAACTGTAAATGTATGTGCGCCATACATACTTATGGTTTTTGATGTGTGACAACCATGCGGAACCAGTCTTGTACTCAGCATACAGTTTTTCGGTAAAATCCCTATGAACGTCAAACAGAAACGGGCTCGCTCATGTGACATCAGATATAATATCAAGCTGTTAAGATTCGCCCTATTTTATCTCCTCAGTTATTGTTAAGCGCTATCATTACTAGAATATTGCGTGAGGGAAGTTTTGCGTAATTCTGGGAAATTCCCATGTATATATATACTTGTATAGATATAGTTTAGGGTTACGCTTTTGGGTATTATAAACAGATCATCCCTTACGGCGAAACCCCTTTTGGTTGGTAAGAACGAGTGCTTCTTTCCATTAGATCAAGTGTGTTCATCATTCAAAGAGTGATAGGTTATAGTGTGATTGTTCAAGGTGTTGAACAGATCAGGTGAGGAGTTTTTCACGTTATTAATATATTAGTAACTGAGTTTTCTTCTATACTGGATCGCAATCTGTCGAGTAATTACTACTAACAACTCAGTACAAGTCTGAGTATACTGGAGGTCTCATTACGAACTGTCAGTGGCGCTGCTAGCAAACTAGAAGGCGCAGCAGGCGACGGGCCAAGGGGGGAAGCACAGGTGACGCCCGAAACAGGCGGCACTGCTAGAAAACCGGAGACAGGACTCGCTATCAGAGAGGGGAGCGGCGAAGACGCAGCTCCTGCAACTGGCATGGCGGGAGCACTCTCTACCGGAGAAGAAAGTGGCGCTGCTCGCGGACAGGCGACGCCTGAAACTGGAACGGACGGGAGCGAAGGGACAACACTGGAGGAGACGGGGGGAGCCAGCACTACTAAAAAACATGTGATTAGTGATGAAATTTTAACAACAAATAAATATCCCTTACTAAGTATGACTATTACCAACGAACTGGTGACAAAATTATGAAAGATAATGTATTGTATTATACTTGCTAACAAAAATTCCTATGAGATATATATTTATTGGAAAATTACTAAGGAATAAAAAAGTGCTAGGTAATTACTGATGAACCTGAAAATCCGTCATTAGTTACTATCAGAAAAATGAGATTCTAAGTAATTATCAATAAAAAAAAACAATCGTTAGACAATTTACTAACGGAAGAAGTTACCGTAAGTAATTTGTGTCAAGCTTGTATAATTATCACCAAACATGAAGGAATTAATAATTTGATTGGTAATTGCCGAGAGATAATATACATCAGTAATTTTTAAAGTATGAAGTTACTTTTTTTTTTAATTCACATGTATATTGAAGTTACAGATGTATAAAAACATCAATTGTTTTAAAAAAAAATCATTTTGCACCATTTCTTTCTCCCATCTCGTCGGTTTTCTCTCGTAGTCCTCTCCACATCGCCAAAGATATCCAAGAATCGAGATTATATCTTACAGTTCGGCAGGGAGATCTCTCCTCGTCCTCGTTTCTCCGCGCTCAACCTGTTATCGGTAAGTGCTCTCCTATCTCTTATTGTTTCGTGATTGTTCTAATTGTCTATCTGTAAACCTAATTTTCAGCAAACGGTCAATTCCTCGTTTACTCCTCCACATCGCCAAAGATCCAAGAATTGAGATTATATCTATTGAATCGGCACGAGATCTCTCCTCTTTTACATCGTTTCTTCGCACTTCCAGCCTCAGTCTATTATCCGTAGCACTCTCCTATCTCTTATTATTCCCTCGCGATTGTTCTAACTGTCTATCTGTAAACCTAATTATCAGCAAGCAGTCAAATTCCTCGATTACTCCTCCACTAGATCTCAGTAGTGCAGAACTCATATGCACAATTTACTTTGGTAGTCTACTGCAAGTATCTGCGCAGAATGAGTTTTACTCCACCAACGAAGACGTGATCCTGATGAGCGAAATTTCTCGTAATATAAATGTACTAGTTAGTGCGCAAAGGTTCGTTAGCTGTCTTCATTAATCTCTTAGTTTCTTCTATAAACGAATGAAATATGTTCTAGTCTATTATATCTTGATCAATTATGATTAGTTTGTTTGTCGGGGGGCCAAAAGGTGATTAGAAGGTTGCTGATATCAAAGTCTCAAAACTGATGATTATATAGCATTCTTTTCTCTTCACTTTTTTGCTGGCTGCTATTAACAATTCTATAATCCAGAACAAAGATAACAACAACGTCTAACAGTCCCATATTAAGTGTATATGTACATCTCATTATGCTTCCTTTCTTATGGTTGAAAAATCTGAGGTTAACTTGTCTCGTTGCTGCAGGTTTCTCTTTTAGGAGCTCTGATTTCTAATCCGCATAGTTGATGTTGTTGTTATACCGTAACAAGGGCTCCTTGTATCCAACAGGTTGAATATACAGGGAAATTCCTAGATGTCACCCTACATAATTGTTGCTCTTTTGTGTTGGGTGGTTTGATATTGGAGTTTGCATGTCACTTCCTTGCTCTCGCTCTTGGTTATCATCTGATTAGATTCATGTTAATTCATTTTTATCTTTGACTTGGTTACCATTTGATTAGTTTCATCTCAGTCTGTTTGCTCTGTCCTTATTCATGTTGGGTGGTTATTATGTTGAGAAATCTCTCTACTAGACAAATGTTTCAACCAATAATCTCTTGCTACTTAGTGCATGTTTTCTACCCTATGTACCGTGTTTCTACCTGTTCTTCGCTATCATGACAATGGTTTCCATTGTTTCTTTGTAAATGCTACCAGGTGGTGCATATTAAACAGTTTTGGACTTTTCATGAATGTTGGTGATTAGAGCATGGTTCCTCAATGTTGCTAGTTGGCTACTAACAACTTGAAACCCTTATTTTCGCACCCTATTGTAAGGGTAACTTCACAGACAAGCACATATATCATTGCTAGTGCCTGATTATGATCTGTTTATCTTTCTTTAAGGAAGAAGTAGGGGAGACAGAAGAGGGAAGTCAAACAAACTGTAGCGTTCAGGTATTTATAAGTTTTTCTTATAAATCCCTATAATCATACTACTACTTTGATGGTGCATGTGTTTCTATTAGTATGACATTCAAAAAAGTTGGTACTGAAACATTTTTATTGGGTTTAGCACAAATCATAGATAATGTCTATATCCGGTACCATCTTATTTACAGACACCTGAAGGATTCTTTCTGTCTGTTGTTCAGTTCTGTTGTGCAGATTCTAATTACTTGTACATGTTTGTTCATATGATGTCAGCATATGATAAATTGATGCATTTAACAACATATTTGATCTCTTTTGGCCAAGTTTTGCTTTCTTCTTATATCGTCGGCAGGTTGTCTTTTGACAGACTTATGGTGATGAGACCAAGTTCTTCCTCCATTCACATATCAGAGATATGATTTAGCATTGTGATCATTTGATGTATTTGTTGTCTACAAATGTAACGGGGTTCTTATAAATCTATACAACTTTGGTGTGTGTATAGTTGCTTTTGTAGATATGGGGAGGGGTAATATGATAACGAAAGGAGTCTTTGTACATTGAAAAGTATATTTAATTAAATGAGAATAAAGATCGTTTTATGCAGCAAAAGTAAGTGTTTATCTTGTAATTGCAAGAGTGAATATAATGGAATATGAAATCAAAGGTCACAAGAAATTACATATAAATGCTATAATAATTTATCAGTAGTTGCTGATGGATGGCTCTTCATTATTGTGTTTATGGGTAATTGCCGATAAATTGAAAACTAATTATACCTTCTAGGTAATTAGTGACGGATAATGATTTCTCTTGGTAATTACCAACAAATATTACTAGCTATTGTGTTTATGATAATTGCTGACAGATGTTGATTTTTTTGGTAATTGCCAATGGATTTAAATTATTTATTGCTAAATTTAGCGACGAGCATTACGCCAATGAATCTATTCTATCGGTATTTCGTTGGTAAAATTGATTACCGACGAAATTTCTTGTTTTACTAACAGATTAAACTGTCACCAATAAGGTGTTTTCTAGTAGTGCAGAGCAAGGGAGCACGAAGACGGGGCGGTGCCGGGGACAGTTCCTGGCGGAAGAGGAGAGGTGGGGGACGCCCTAGTGATTGAACGGCGGCGTACCATGGAAACAGGAAATCGGGGACGCGGGATGGGGGGAGGGGAAGGCGGAGGGGGAAACACCACCCCGGGAGCTTGTGCCGGCACCTCCAGGCGACAACCCGGCGGGCGGCAGGGCCGTCGAGGAGCTCAAGAGGGCGGCAACTGCGTTGGAACGCCGACGAAGAAGACGCGAGACGAACAGAGCGCAGAGAAGGAAATCGCCAGGCTGGGGTAGCACGTGGGCGCGTACTAAAGCAAAGGGCAAATATTTTTTGGTGGCATAGCATCCTTATGTTGTCAACGAAATATATTAATTTGGTTTTATCAGTAAAATGTTATCATTCATTTGAAGGATACAGTGAGAAAACTACTAGATTTCGTAAAAGAACAAGTTCTACTTATATTCTATTCATCTTCAATCAATGTATAAGAGTTGATTTCCAATGTGCAATATTGATTGATTTATTTTAATCAATACATGCGTGTAGTTTTCAGTCAATTCCATAATACTTATATTGATGAGCTGCTTCATTCTAGCTTGTTCTTCTGTGGAATTCGCATTCACCAACGTTAAATCAAACAAACACAATTAGTCATTAGCGGACCCAGAAATTTTGTTTAGGGGGGGCAAAATTTTTTTTTAACATTTTCATTCTTTAAAATTTTATAATATGTTGTATTTTTACAAAAATTTATAAGAGCATTTGACAAATTTTCAAAATTTTCGGGGGGGGGCAAGTGCCCCCCTGCCCCTCCCCTGCGTCCGCCACTGCAATTAGTTATCTTATTTTAAGTATATTACGCAATCACTTTAATTTCATATTCATGTTGGATAAGTCTGACAACTAAAATCATTTATTCGTGCCATTTTACAAATAATATTTAGTAATACCCACATCTTATCGTATCTCAAAGAAAAATGATACAGAGAATATATGTAAACATGTCCTACAATTGTATTTATATTCGAAGCAATGAATACCTTGCAATTGTCAATCATAACGTGTTTATTATTGTGAATAATACTTTATACATATTGATTCTGAAGGCTCCATCACCCTCATGAAATTTCAAACTATATACATGAAATTTACACTTACAACAATAGTACTTATTCATCCATACATACAAAGAACGATGTACTATATAAATTACATAGTAAAGTCACTCCACTTTCAGCATGAACTACATATTTTATTGAAGACCAGATAGCTAAGAGAATATACATAAACAAACCTTACCACTTCATCAACGACTGATCTTACACCATTTTCCAACACTAGGCGCTCCATCACTGACAACAAACAACATATAATACGCAGGCGGTGCAAGAATTTCCGAATTCGGCATCCTCACAGTCACTTTATAGCTTACTGTTGACACAGCCACAACACTCCCAACTTGAGTAAGCTGAAGCATCCTCTGTCCTTGAGAGAACGAGTGTGTGTTAAACGATGGCAACAAAATAGTCACTTTCACAGCATCCAACTTAACCGGCACAACTCCACCGGCAGAGAATGTTATAGATAAGAGCTGACTATACTTAACCGTGAGAAGTGAAGTTGTCGGGTCTTCAATCACCGGTCTTCGCTTTGAGAGCATATACCATGGGGAGAAAGCTTCAAGGCTTAATTCAGTTGGGTAAAGTACATTTGGTCCGAATTCGTAACCGAAATGTGTGTTACTACCTCCAACTAATATTCTTCCGTCTCTAAGAAGGACGGAAGTGGAGTGATAAACTCTGGGGATGGTTGATCCGGTTTGGACTTCGAATCTTGACCCGGGTGCAGCGTAGGTTTTGTAGAGTAATGGTGTAGGGATATGGTCTCTACATAATTCCCAACCTGCAGCACCTCGTTTACATCCGTTTATAATTATGAGATCTCCGTTTGGGATGAGTACCATGTCACCCATGACACGTGGCATCGGCATGGTTTCCATTGTCCATGTTGGGTTTGTGTCGGTAAATCTTAATCTTCCACAATCGTTAAGTGCTGGAAGGAAATTTCCATTGTTTGCTTGTTGTAAGGAACCTTTAGGAGCTCCACCACATACTAAGACTTCAGCTTGAACTGTAGTGGAATCAATGTTTCTTAATGGAAGAAGAACTGCTGACCCAGTACTTGGATAACATCTAGGTTGACCACCGGGAATTGTTGGGTATGTTCGTACCACCGTGTTAGTTTTGTAGTTAAGAAGAATTGCTCGATTGTTAGCAAAGATGAAAAGATTACCATCCGGGCTTAAAAACACAAATGGGTAGAGATTGTTATCTGATCCTCCGGTGTCTGTAGTTTGCTGCAAGAAAGGAAGTTGTTGTGTGCCTTGAGTGTCCGTTGTAGTCTTAGGGTAAAACTCGTAGTTATACTGTGCAAGTCCTCCGACAATGATTATTTGACCGTTAGGAAGGAGATGGTTACTAGCGTACCACCGTGGGTTATTCAATTTGTTACCGAGTTCATTCCAGTCACAAGTTGAGCAAGGTTGGAAGAGACGGACAACACGCTCACCGTCACGCCAGCCGCCAGTTTGAGTGAGTTGTCCATCTGGGGTGACGGCGCCAGAGGAGCACCAAGTGTCGGTTTGAACTTTGAGTGGACGGAAAGTGTTGGTTTGGACATTGTACTCGACAGCATGAGCTGTGCAATCAGGCTTAACCATTAGATCATTGTCACGACAACCTTGAGTTGAAGTGAGATTGATTTGAGATTTGCCGAAGTTGGTTCTGTCAAACATGATGACACGGTCGTTGTTGAGAAGTTGCATGTGCATGGCTGATATCCCCACACTCTTTTGAAGAAGCTGCCAAGTTCCGTATGCTGCGTGGGAAGTTGGAAGGGAAACTGAAATGAGGATAATGATGGTGGTGATTATTAGAGTGATTGGGAAGGGAATGGTAACACGATTCGCCATGTTAATGTTATTGAATGATGGAACTCGATTTGTTTGCGTATCAGGTGTTGTGTTCGTTTGTTGTGGGTGGGATGATGTTATCAATCGCCGTTGTGTACGTTTATATAGTGGTGGGGGTTTCGGTGAAATACACACTGTATGTATGCCAAAAAACTAGCTATGACTCTGACCAAAAAAAAAAAAAACTAGCTATGACAGATAACATTGAAAAAGATATCTTTTTTTTTGAAAACCAACATTGAAAAAGATATCGATATAACATTATTTTGCGTGCTCAATTATGTTACAAATATTAATAATATTATATGGTTGATTGAGCAACGTACGATTCTAATCATTTGTTTGATCCGCGCGTGTTTATCCGGTCAATCTTCAATATTCGTCACTAAGGACCGGAAAAAAAAAAAAAAAACTTTGTTTAAGTGCCTTCGAAGTGTGAAAGGATAATTATGCTCTAGCCCTCTTTTTTTTAGGTGCCTAGCGCTATCAAATGAATTTATATCCCAAACGATTCGTTAACTTATATAGAATTCACACTTCAGCAGTTCCATGAACATGATCGACGGGTGGAGTCAAAAGGGTATGAATATCGGTTTCGGGGCTCAACCCTAATTTGACTTGGAAATATTTTAAGTTTAATTCAATTTTACGTGAATTCTATCTGTTCAACCTCAATTCAGAGTGCCACCTGAACCCGGTCAGTTTTTAAAGACTTATTTTATTTTTATTTTTGAATTATTTAATAAATAAATATAACATTTAATAAATAATTAATTATTAAAAGATAATATTTAGTCATAAGTTTTTTACTAATTGCTTGGTTTAGTCATAAGTTTTTTACTAATTGCTTGGTTTAGTCATAAATTAGTGATTAACCACTAAGTTAAGTGATTAATTAAAATATTTATTTAAAAAATTTCTATTTTCAGTTAGGAAAAATGTTTAATGCTTCTGGTGAGAAAGTCCATTTTTAGCCCCAAAAATAATTTCACGTAAAATAACTTAAACCATACCTCTGACTTGTACCGATATGTTTTGGGTTGGGTTTCAAATTTGGGTCAAAATTCACATCCATATTGGAGTGTCTTCGATTAGAGAACCATGCAATTTGTTGGGTCATCTTAAAATGTTTTGGTACGTCTTGTTTCAAACATGTAAAATGAAGCCCATTATATAAAAAAACATATGAATGTTAATTAGTATTAAAATATATCACGGCTTCACTATTTTCATTTATGAAAAATGTGGAACTAAAATTGCAATTATATTTCACAAAACCTTCGATTGAAAATAGCCATCTTTTTGTATTCTTTGAAGCAGAATCATGAGTTAAATCTTCATTTGAAATATGCTCCAAAAGGTCATTCTTAGTTGCTACCATTAACAATCCATTATATATTTTTTGAGATATTGAAGAACGCAGAATTTCAAAAAACGTCATCCTTTTGTGACAAAAATAAATGAAGTAGTTGACAAAGTTCAACAACTTTATTATGATGTGGTGTGCGAGCAGATGAAAGTTGATGCTCAATGTCATGTACCTTGTCTATTATCATTCAACTTGTTTAGCAATCTATGGTGTGCCCTTAGGTTTTGACGCTTGGCCTGCACACTTTGCCATGTTTGGCAGTTGTACAAGAGAGTTTAGATCAACCTAGCTTGTATTCCTTCTTTTTACCCAACAGCCTTAAGATTACATGAATCCATCTTCCGATGCAGTCGATAGAAGAGAACATAACATAATTGAAGATATCATCAAACACCCCCTGATTCCATTCCGTTTTTCCCCGCTTAAAACAAACGCTCCGTAACTAAATTTATATTGTCATCTTTGGAATGCAAGAGGTATCATATGAACCTATGCCAATGCTTTCACAATAATACAGGAATGATCATTTTGACGCACTTTTTTTGGCGGTTTTTAACCATAATGCCGAAAAAGGGTAGGGGACGAGAGGATTTTTGGTGGTTGCTAAGTTAAAACTTTGAAAATTGTTTTTTTTAATGGTTCTTTTATTTCAGAACAAAATAACGTGATTGCAGCAGTTCTCCATTATCGACCAATACACGCATACAAACAAAGAGCAGAAACACCATTGCCGCTGTGTCGCCTCCTCCTTCCCTGATGCCTTTTACCACTGTTCGTCGTCACTGCCTGTCCGCCGCCGTCACCTTGGCGCCGTCGCCTCACCGCCTGCCATTGCTGCTCCCGTTGGACCTGACAAGAGTCCAAAAAGGGAAAACCGGAGTGAGTTTATGGTTGTTTGTTATTGTTATTTTGATATAACAATAAGACAACCAACGATATATATATATATATATATGACCTTTGCCAAAGTTAGGTTAGTTATTGTTATTTTGATATATTTAATGTTTAATATACGTAATAGTTAGTTGAGAAATGATACATAGTAAATATATTTTATAGACATTCTAAAATTTTATCTTTCAATTGATGTGTGTAGAATGGACCATGAATGGATGTACGGTCAAAGAGGTTATTATTTTAAAATAAAAGTGGAATGACTTTTGCAAAGCAGCCCTCGATCATCAGTAAAGGATGAACGAGACACACATTCCCTGTCCTTGTGCTTACTGCGAAACTTCACAATTATTTCCGTAACATATATACAATCAAATTTCATCTATAAAGTCGTGGGTTTATGCTAAACTATAAGATATGGTTCTTCCAAGGTGAGTTTGAAGAAGCCAGTAGCAGAGTGCAGACTTCTACTCAGGCGAACAGTGAACTAAGAATGGAAACTGACGGAGATACAATTCCTTATAATGAGTGTGATCAGAGTGACACTGAAATAAAAAATGACAGTGAAAGAAAGAACAATTGGACTCCACGCTGCAAGATGTTGAAGATAATTTCACTAACAAGCCGGTTGAAATCAAAGACTAGTTGATGCATCACGGTCCCCTATGTTCCCCATATCCGTCAAATTTACAAAATTGACAGCCGTGCTACACTTGTTCAATATAAAAGCAAGATTTGGCTGGAGTGACAAGAGTTTTACGACACTACTAGAACTCCTTCGTGACATGCTTCTTGATGATAACGTACTTCCTCCTTCAACTTATGAGGCAAAAAAGTTGATGTGTCCTATGGGTGTGGAGTACGAAAAGATACACGAATGTCCAAACAGGTGTATTATATAGAGGAAAGAATGCACATTTGAACCAATGTCTAAAATGTCATTTGTCACACTATAAGCAGAAGGAAGGTCAACCATCTAATTCCAAGAAAAAATTCCTCCAGTTAAGTAATTTGGTATTTACCCATAATACCAAGATTCATGTGTCTGTTTGCAAATGTCAAAGATGCCCAAAATTTAAGATGGCACACATAAGGAAGAAAAAATCATGATAAGCTGAGACATCCAGCTGATTCACGACAGTGAAGGAATATCGGCACAGGCGCCGGGTTCCGGTCTTAAAATCGCCATATCTTCTTCGTTATAGCTCCGTTTTTTGATCCGTTTGCGCCGACGCGTTCGTCTTTCGTACTTTGTCATGGTATACTTTGCTGATAATTTTTATGATATATGTATTATTTATTCTTAAGCACAACATTAACTATCATCGACGTCTTGTTCGAAATTGCCCATCAACCACTAATTTCATGTCCGTTGAAGAAGAATCTATTTGAAATTCATTGAAATTGTCTATCATTTCCACTAATTTCATGTCCATTGACGAAGAATCTATTTGAAATTATCAAAATTTCCTATCAATATCAATATTAACTATCATTGACTTCTTATTCCATAGTAAAACAATCAAGCATGTTCTATTCTAATTAACAGATGAATTGGACACCAATCTAAATAGTTAGATGTATCGACATTAACTATCATCGACGTCTTGTTCGAACTTACCTATCAATTCCACTAAATTCATGTCCATTAAAGAAGAATTTATTTGACAATCATCAAAATTATCTACCTTTTCCCCCAATTTCATGTCCATTGAGAAGAATCTGTGTGAAATTATCAAAATTTCCTATCAATATTGACATTAACTATCATTGGCTTCTTATTCGATAGTAAAACAATCAACCCTATTCTATTTTAATTACCAGACAAATTGGACACCGATCTAAATAGTTAGATGTATCGACATTAACTATCATCGACGTCTAATTCGAAATTTCCTATCAATTTCACTAATTTCATGTCCATTGAAGAATAATCTATTTGAAATTCATCGAATTGTCTATCATTTCCCTCAATTTCACGTCCATTGAAGATGAGTCTCTTTGAAATTATCAATATTGCCTATCAATATCGACATTAACTATCACTGACTTCTTATTCGATAGTAAAACAATCAAACCTGTTCTATTCTAATTAGCAGATGAATTGGACACTGATCTAAATAGTTAGATGTATCGACATTAACTATCATCGAAGTCTTATTTGAAATTGCCTATCAATTCCACTAATTTCATGTCCGTTGAAGAATAATCTATTTGAAATTCATTAAAATTGTCTATCAGTTCCCTCTATTTCACGTCTATTGAAGAAGAATCTATTTTAAAATCATCAAATTTGTCTATCATTTCCACTAATTTCACGTCTGTTCAAGAAGAATCTATTTGAATGTCATTGAAATTGTCTATTTCCACTAATTTCATGAACGTAGAAGAAGAATCTAATTGAAAGTCATCGAAATTGTATATCATTTCCAATAATTTCTTCTTCAATGGGCATGAAATTAATGGAAATGATAGACAATTTAGATGTTTATCATAAATTCTTCTTCAACGGACGTGAAATTAGTGGAAATGATAGACAATTTAGAAATTTTTTAGATAGATTTCTTTTTCAATGGACATGATATTTGTGGAATTGATCGAAAATTTCAAACAAGACGTCGATGATAGTTAATGTCGATACATCTAACTATTTAGATTGGTGTTTTATTCGTCTGCTAATTAGAATAGAACAGGCTTGTTTGTTTTACTAACGAATAAGAAGTCAATGATAGTTGATGTCGATATTGATAGGTAATAATGATAATTTCAAATAGACTCATCTTCAATGGACGTGAAATTGAGGAAATGATAGACAATTCGATGAATTTCAAATAGATTATTCTTCAACGGACATGAAATTAGTGGAATTGATAGGAAATTTCAAATAAGACGTCGATGATAGTTAATGTCGATACATCTAACTATTTAGATTGGTGTCCAATTCGTCTGCTAATTAGAATAGAACAGGCTTGATTGTTTTACTATTGAATAAGAAGTCAATGATAGTTAATGTTGATATTGATAGGCAATACTGATAATTTTTAAAGATTCTTCTCAATGGAAGTGAAATTGAGGGAATGATAGACAATTTCGATGAATTTCAAATAGATTATTCTTTAATTGACATGATATTAGTGGAATTATAGGCAAGTTCAAACAAGACGTCGATGATAGTTAATGTCGATACATCTAACTATTTAGATCGGTGTCCAATTCGTTTGTTAATTGGAATATAACCGGCTTGATTGTTTTACTATCGAATAAAAAGTCAATGATAGTTAATGTCGATATTGATAGGCAATATTGATAATTTCAAATAGACTCATCTTCAATGGACATGAAATTGAGAGAAATGATAGACAATTTCGATGAATTTCAAATAGATTATTTTCCAACGGACATCAAATTAGTGGAATTGAGGCAATTTCAATAAGACGTCGATGATAGTTTGTCGATCATCTCTAACTATTTAGATTGGTGTCCAATTTGTCTGGTAATTAAAATTAGAACAGGCTTGATTATTTTACTATCGAGTAAGAAGTCAATGATAGTTAATGTCAATATTGATAGGCAATTTTGATAATTTCACACAGATTCTTCTTCAATGGACGTGAAATTGAGGGAAATGATAGACAATTTCAATGAATTTGAAATAAATTCTTCTTTAATGGACATGAATTTAGTGGAATGATCGGTAAGTTCGAACAAGACGTTTGATGATAGTTAATGTTGATACATCTAACTATTTAGATCAGTGTCCAATTCGTCTGTTAATTAGAATAGAACATCCTTGATTGTTTTACTATCGAATAAGAAGTCAATGATAGTTAATATTGATTGATAGGAAATTTTGATAATTTCAAATAGATTCTTCATCAATGGACGTGAAATTGGTGGAAATGATAGACAATTTCAATGAATTTCAAATAGATTCTTCTTCAACGGACATGAAGTTAGTTGTTGATTGGCAATTTCGAACAAGATGTCTATGATAGTTAATGTTGTGCTTAATAAGAAATAATAAATATATCATAAAAATTATCAGCAAAGTACACCATGACAAAGTAGACGAAAAGATGAACGCGTCGACGCAAACGGATCGAAAAACGGAGCTATAACGAAGAAGATATGACAATTTTAAGATCGGAACCCGGCGCAGGCGCCGGTAAAGAAGGGCAGGCGCCGGCGCCGGCGCCGTTCCTTCTTTACCGCCGCGCCTGCGCCGGGTTCCGGTCTTAAAATCGTCATATCTTCTTCGTTATAGCTCCGTTTTTCGAACCGTTTGCGCCGACGCGTTCGTATTTTCGTCTACTTTGTCATGGTATACTTTACTGATAATTTTTATGATATATTTTTTTACTTATATAAGTACTTCGGAATCCTTCTTTGATTTTTCGAACCATTTTTAATAAATTTTGCCTACATTAGCCCCTAAATTGGTCATTTTCTGACTGAGCGTATTGGAATTCCGATTGTGCGTAATGAAATTTGGGGTCACCTCGTAATATGTCACAAATTGTGGGTAAATATAGTAATTTCTGAAAGATATTAAAATAGGGGCAAAATGGTCATTTTCCGACTGTGCGAAGTGAAAACACGACTGAGCGTTTTGACCTCCATAGGAAAAGTCATGTTTTATAAGAGTTTGTGATTCGTGAATGTTGAAACCTTGTGGAGCCTCAAAGAGTTTGGGCGTCTTTAGGAATGAGATAGTTTTTATAAGGTATTCAGATTCTCTTGAGAGGTTTGATGCATGGGACGTTGGAGTCTATGAGACACTCGGGTCTATGAGACATTTGAGATGTTCAGATGGGGGAGGGAATGAGATATCGAAGACTGTGAGATGCTCAGGTCTATGAGACATTTGAAATCTTAAAGTTGTGAAGAAATTGAGATGCATGAGTCTACAGGGAACTCGGGCCTATTAGACATTTGAAGTTTGAGAGAAATTGAAACTTGAGAGATGATTTGAATTTATGAGACAATTGGAATTTGGAAGACGATTTGAGTCTATTGGAATTTGGGATGATTGAGATTTTGAAGAATTTAAAGTTTTCAAGAAGTTTGGAGCTTTAAGATTTATTGAACTAGAAAGAAATAAGGGGAATGTTTAAGAGATATTCGGATTCCCATGAGATGAATGAAGTTTGAGATGCAGGATTCTATGATATAGTTAGTGAGACGCATGAGATGTATGCATTTGTGAGATGTTCGAGTCTGTGAGTCAATTGAGAATTAGAAATGTTTGGGGTTTTGAGATGCTAGGAGTAAGTAAAGATTACTACAACTTTGTGGATTTTGAAAGTAGTTTGGATTTGAGAGCTTTTGTGAGTTTGAGATTTGAGGTGGATTCATAAGTTAGGAGTATGTAAAGATGTTTGGGAATTTCAAGGGAGTTGAAAGAGTTTAAGAAATTAAAACGATTACTCAACGGTGGTCTTTAATTGTTATTTGTGAGTCTAAAGTTGATTAGAGATGTTGCACCTTGTAGTCTTTTTTGTGAGTTTGAGGATTGTAGAGTGAATGATGAGTGTTTGAACACTAGAGTATGAGAATATTTGTTTTGAAATTGAAGTATGAATTTTAATTTTAGATCTTAGTAATCAGGGATGGTTTGGAAAATGTTATAAAGGAAGGGCATTCCCAGGGCACCCGACCCTCTACAGCCCGTTTGGATAAGGAAACCCCTAATCCTATAAGCTTTTCTAAACTGGACTCGATGTGTCCAAAAATAAATGGGCAAGTCTAAAGGGCCATTCTATGGCCACCTGTTCTAATCTAGTTTAACTAATTGTAAATCAAGCCAAAATTAAGGTTATGGAAAATGATAGACATACAAAAACACATGCTCGATTAGTCAGAAAGATTCTAAAGATCATAATAACGAAATGATATCAAGAGGGCATGAAATGAAATAAAACAAATTACACCGGAGATTACAAAAACCAAAGGGATTACAATCCATGATTAAAACCAATAGAAATTGTTCATTAAAGACGAGGTGCTATGGGGGCCACATTGACGCCGCCTCACTTGAGCTGATAGGGATCCGAAGAGATCCACCAACCGTTTTCTGAAGACTAAAGCAGTCCTAGCAGAGCTCAGCTTTCCTAGTCCTAACATTTTTCCACTTCCTTAGTCCATCATGTACATATCATAAAACACATACAAAGAAACACGAGATAAGTTAGTGATGAATATAAGAAGGTTGGGATGTATGCAATGGGATCATACGACCCCTCTCAATAGGAGGAAATGAGGCAATTTAATCATATCCCACACCCCAACCTTGAACATAGAAAAGTGTTTCAAGCTGCCAGCAAATGCTATAAATTGTAAGATAAATTTAACAAAGGGGTTGAACCTCTAATTAATTCATCATCCTAGATTATGACACAAACCAAAGTGTAGTATCAAAACACATATGAGTTTAAAAACTTTGGGTTTCACGTTGAACCAAAATATAACACATTAACATCGTCCATGTAAAGTTTCATCAAATTTGGAAAACATTTAAGCATCTTCTAAGTTGAATGAAAATTAGAAAAGTTGTCGGATGAAAAAGGGGGGAAACCACATGGGTGGGGAAAGTAATTTTTGAAACCATGTGGGTGGGATATGTAATTTCACCAAAGTCATGGATGGGGGTATAAATTTTTCCTTTTTGTTTTTGAAACATACCATACCATATATTGATATAACCAACATAGTTACGGTTAAGCATGCCAAAATGATCAACACCACATTTGGTGTTAACTTCGTCTTTCGTATCGTATCATCTTGATCCTCAACATGTAATTCCGTGTGGTCACCTCTATCATCTCCTTCTTCAATTATCTAAATGTTCAGCCTTGTAAACCTTGCTCATAAGTTGCATATATTAGGTGTTGGGATCTTCAATAGTTGGCTTCAATATATTAGTGCTAAGAGTGGGATAAAACTTCAACCTTAAAAAAATGATGCAATGAATAAGGTTTCTTAAGTCTCTCTCTCTTGGTTTTTTCTCTAAAGTTGAGGTCAAGCAGGCGCTTTATTTAGTTTTAAAGTATGGACTATTTGTGCGGTTCCGTTCGGATTGTGTGACGGATACAAAATCTTCGTCCCTGATGGACGCAAGTGGAAAAAGGTTTGTTTTTATTTTTAAATGAAAAATGTGAGTGCAAGAAGTATTTCCAAAAAAAACATGAAGGTAGTTACTGTGGGCAAATTCTATTGTACAACCAATTTTGGACTGATGAAGCAAATCACATAAATTTAATAAACATAAACTGTAATTCAAAAAATTATAAAAAGAATCCCATCATCTATGTAGTAAAATAGCATTAAAATAATTTATAACCTATTACATATTAATCAAGTAAATGCTATTTGTAAGCATTGTTTTTTTATCTTAAAATGGTCTTCAAATTTAATTTGTGTGGCTAACTTTTTTATTCAATTAAGAATTTTACATAAATCAATCAATGTCAATCAAAACATTTTGCACTTATAACCGGCGTGGATTTTGTGGCGAACACCAAATGTCGGTTATTGCTTCCCTTTTTTGTTTTCCCCTGACGTACAACTTCTAAATCTAACTATCATATGCATTGCATGTTTGGATTTAAAAAAAATTCTTTTACAATATCATAATAATATAATTAGTTATAATTATTATAGAATAATTCATCAGTTATACAAAACTTTTACATGACTATATACACGTATAATAGTTTTTTAATCTTATAATATTTATTGTTTATACATATATGTAAAAAAGGAGCATATATCATTCAAAATAGGTGCCCAAATCAATTGAATAATTTTTTAATTGCTAATATAAAAACACTAAACTAATATTATATTTTTTCTAGATTAAAAGAATGAGCATATAATGCATTTTAAAAACATTGAACATAAAAATATTTGTCTCTAGGTTAAAAGTAAACGCATACATAAAAACCAAAGATTAATGAATACATAAAATTGACTCCAATAACTCAGTTTATTGTTTTCAAACGTTTACAACTGAAATACCCCAAACCTTAATATGTTAATTAATTATGTAATTATTATTTTCTAAGGCTAATTAAGTCCTTAAGATCATTGGTGAAGAAATAAAACCAAAAAGAAAAAGAAAATGCATAAAAGTTACAAAACGTGAAAACACGTATTTAATTATTTTAGGAGGTATATAACCTTCACTAGGGTTATAAATATATTTTTATACCCTAATTGCACACTAAGAACATGTGGGAAAAATTCCGAAGAAAACGGATCCAACTAATGCGTTAAAACGCTAACGGAGTCTTAAAGTGCGTTTTTCGAGGAAACCCGAAAACGTGACTTTAAACGGTCAAATGACCCCGTAAAAATTATAGTTGACCATATAAAGATAAATAAACATTAATGGGAGCTTAATATAAAAATTAACTAAACAAGAAAATCCCGGAAAAACGGGCCCGTTAGTGAATAGTGCTAAACCGGGTAAATAAACGAGCGTTTTTTGTAAAAAAAAGCGAAAAACGCTCCAGCATGTGTTACTGTAAGGGGCCGGTTTTAATATGTTAATTATCTCTCTCACACTCTTGATTAGTTAGCTAGTTAAATAAGTCAAAAAGCAATAAAACAAAAAGTAACTTATACCCCCACCCACACTCTCTCTCATCTCATTTCTTTTCCCCTCTCTTTCCTCTTCCTTATTCCTCCAGCAATTTTCTCCTCCTCCCTCTGTTGCTGTCGCTTTGCAACTTCTCCACCAACCATCCATGGTTTCTTCACCTTCTCTCCCTTGTACAAGCTCCATTAAAGCTCGAATCACAAAAATAAATACATATTCTTCATCCTCTCATCATCCTCTATCTTCCTCTCTTTTCGGAATTTCAAAAGGATGAACTTCATCTCCATGGGTTTTTCCCATTTGAAGAGAAGATGACATCAAATTGAAGCTTGGAGTCTCCTCTCTCTCCTAAGGTAAAAATCTCCAAGAAAAAATCATTTTCTCCACCCATGGTGTGGCCGATTTTTACCCTTTGATACCTTGTTTTTCTCCTTGTTTTTGAGCTTCATATCAACCCTCCAATGGTGGAATAATTCCCTTCTTGATTCAAGGGTGAGAACCCCTCTTAAAATGCCGGGTACAGATCGTCCGGCATATTCAAGGTATTTGTCTTTGTCGTGTGAAACCTGTCCGGCATGACATCCGCGTGTTCAGAATGTCAAATTACTCTTCCAGTTCGAAGCCGAACTAAGTACTCCCAAATCATTATCGAAAACTAACAATATCTAGGTAATCAACGAACCGAAAAGGGGAGAATGGAGTGGTTAATTCTAAATCTTGAATTTCATCCCTTAAGCCATAAAGGACAAATAATAAAACCACTTGGAATTCCTCAACCTATCTGCCTTACAAAGGTCAGAATTGAAGTACTTGGAAGAAGGAGAAACTTCATTCCTAATTGCAATAACCACAAAATTCCAAGTTGACTTATATCTTTTATTGAATGAACATGTGTGTTTACAAAGAGAACTACTTCAAATCAGTACCACTAAGGATTCTAATGCATCCTCTATTCAGAATAAAAGAAGAACAATCAAGGGGGAAAGGAAAATGATCTTAGCCTTCACCCGATGACAACTTCTTCTTCTCTTGATAAATGATGCACGATCTTCCTCCAGCGGCGGTACTTCGAGATGTTTTTGAGGATTTTCAGAGTGCAGAAGTATATGTGAGATGATGCCAAAAATGTAACATTCGGCCTCCTTTTATAGACACCAGAAAGTATTGTGCCGGACGTCTTGCCGGGTCTGTTTATCCGGCATGTACATTTGAAAACGTGCGCGGGCTGTAACGGCCGTAACCGCAGGGCGCGAAAAGTCACTTATGCCGGACAAGTATGCCCGGCACCATACCCGGCATCGAGTATTTAGATAACGGTAAATAACCGCTATCTTTTGGTGAACAGGCGTAACTCTTTGATAATGCCGGATACAAACTACCCGGCACCACGCCCGGCCTTACTCCTTTAACCTTGCTTCTGTGCGTGCATGAGGGATCCGGCTGCAGATCCGGCAATACTTAGGTTCTGATGTAGAATTTCTCTCCTGCACAGAAAAACACACAAAACATAAGACTGAACATATAAAATCATTTACATATAAAACACATAAATACTTCCTATTTTAACCGTAATTTAACTAATATTATTACAGATCTAGCTTATAAAATAAGGCCCTACACTTACCTTTTGCTAGTCCTCGAGCAAAATTAAATCAGGAAAGAATCACTACTTGTGCACAAAACAGGTACTCAGAATAATGACACTTAGAGTTCTTTCTCTACTACTTGACTCTTATTCATAAGCATCCCCTACTCATTCTCATCTCATCAGAAATATACTAGTGGGTATAAGAAAAAAACAATCAATCTCAAAACGGATCCAGAACCTCCTTGTGTATGGTTAACCAAGTTGTAACACCAAATGGTGTCATGATGTGATAAATTCCATAAAGGAACTTTTAACTAATATGTATATATTATGGGGGGTGAGGAATCGGTCGTTCCGATCGTGCGCGGTTTTGGGAGTTGATGTCTATATTTAAATTAACTCCCACTCTGTTATGTTATGGTTGTTTTTCCTCCTTGGATTACAATCACCCACGAGCTTAACCAAAGCTTACCTACCTTGATTATTATTCGGGGCTAGGGGAATACTGTTATGTTAAGGTTGTTTTCCTTCCTTAGATTACAACCACCCACAAGCTTAACTAAGGCTTACCTACCTCATCATTATTGGAGCTAGGGGGAAATTGTGTATGGTGTGATCGGACCTATATTACGGCCGACACATCTAAGTGAAGTAAATGTGTACGGTGTGCTCGGACTTATATTTCCTCTGGCACATCCTAAGTAAAGTGTACGTTCTCTAAGAAGAATGGTGTTAAGTTGTATACATGTTATTATGTGTGAAGTATGTTGTTATGTTGAGTATGTTGATCTCCGAAACCAACCCCGTACAAATATAAGGGGTAATTAAGTATAACCCGATTAAATGGGTGTGTGTCGTCTAACAAGGAATAGCTCCATTAGGGTAGAACCCTCAAGGGTCAAGAACACAATAATGTGACCTAACCGATGTGATGTGCTAATCTCATGTTTGTATCCTGTTCATTGGATGGGTGAATTATAAGCATGATTTGTATGTATAGTATCATGCATGTTTTAAATATAATTAACCACATGCTCAGACGACAAATAGTTGTGCGTGGCCCGGTAGCATGCGGGCTGCAGGATTACCATACCAGCAAAGGTGCTGACCCCCTTTGGGGGCCCCATTACTTTTCAGGTACAATGAAGCTGGTAGCCGTTCGAGAGTAGGACGGGGTAACTGTTTATGTATGGGTGGTTATTTAGTTAGCGCGATATCGATAATGGAATGTATTAGACTCGGTACACTTTGGATTGTAGACGTATTTGTATTCAGTTTATAATGGATTTGTAAATGTAAAGTGTAATGCTCAGTAATCTTGTCCATCAGACCGGTACGTTGTGTATGTAGTAGCCTTGTTAGCCACGTGGGTGGCTAACGGCGTGTAACAACCCATTGATTTAGTCAGTGTTTATGATGTAAGTTCGGCTGCGGTGAATGATTAGGTGTGGTGTTATTAGTTGGGGTGTTACAAAAAGTGGTATCAGAGCGAAGTATCGCTCTGAGACGGGAAATACCGAGCTTAGGGAGTACCGAGTTAGGATTTTAGTACTTTGGGTTAAGGGTTGAGTGATAGTGTGAGAAGTACGCTAGTTAGGAATTACCAGTGTGCACTGGATACCTACAACATCCTCCGCCCTCCCACAACCCCTGTTTTATAACTCAGGAAAGAACGCCAGCGAGATGGAAAGTCCTCTCATACTTGGAAAACCCGATCTGGCTGTTGAAAAGTATTACCACAAAAACAAGAACCAGTCATACGGTAGATTGCAAGAACTGAGAATCGTCTCTGAACACTTTACCCGCACTTAATAGCGGAAGATTAGGAATCCTATCTACAGGAGAGTGGAATTTCCGGCGACCTGGGTCGACATGCTAGCAGTCGAGGAAACCCATCCAACAAGAAAGGAGGCACTAACTATGCACAGAAGCGGACAAGGGAGGAGCAACAAACCCGAGACACATGTCTACGAAACCATAATTGTTAAGTGATACCGACAATGGTATAGTAACCGACTAAGGAACTAGTCAAGGTTGGATGATTCCAAACCTACAGCGCCAAAGAGGCTGCAATACCCGATTATCATAGTTTAGACCACTATGGGGGTATGAGTGAAACATACTTCAATAGGACTACGAGGTAGTACCTGAACGAGAATCAAAGTCTCGGTAACCACGACAAATAGGTGAAGATGAACATTAAGAAAGAACACAGAGTTAAGTGAACGGAGGGTCACCCTAATTAACGACTACCATGCCAAGACCATTGAGAGTCGCTCGAATGTTCTATTATCAAAACTGTAAGGTCAAAGGAAGAGCCAACAAGGCTACGAATACGGTAGTGATACAAGTAGTATCACAACCAGCACATGTTGAACCGATAGTCAGCCAGCATGGCGCACTTGCTATTGCAAGTGCTGCTATAACGGGGCTATTCGGGAAAGTTTTAATGACTATAAAGTACCTAGTAAGGTACCATATTATTGAAGGAAGTGATTATAGAATCAAGAATCCAAGAATTTGAAGAGTGAAACCTGGAAGGGCTCAGTGGCCTAACCATTGTATGTGAAGATATACCAGTCAGCGGGAGGCTAGACTTGCTCAAAGCGTGAATACATTTTAAATACCAGGAAGAATTTTCTATTAAACCCAGTTTTCTTCTAAACCCAGATTCATTTCAAACCGCTTTCACACCTAAATTTTCTTCCAACTCATGTGCATTTCAAACCTTATTTTAAGCCAAAATTTTCTCAACTTCATTTTTCTTTAAAACAAAACCAGAAGACCTACACCGGCCTCAGCGCCACACAGTAGGTAAGTTACACCTAGTTATATTTGAGCTAACTCAGAAAAATCCTACAACCCGAGGGTATTACATGGGGAAGGAATCCAGCTCGTACTTAATACACACGGTGGATAAATTCCCTTGATTAAGTTCGGGAAGCACGGAATGCATAATATCATAGGACAATATGAGGGAGTTGACAACAGAATACTTCACCTAGGTGTGTGACGGACACTACGAGTGTACTAACTGAAATGTGGGACGACTGCACTCCGATAGGAGCTTGTGGGCCTGACAGACCTTCTTATGGTTAGTGGTAGGGTAAGTAGCAATGTATCAGTAGGGTACCCCACATATGTATACGGGTGGAGTCAGGAACACGGGAAGTAGTCGACTCAATACTACGGTCAGCAGTAAAAGTTAAACAGGAGCAACGAATTGCCAAGAATGGTTGAAGTAAAGGAACCCAGTTAAGTTAACGAGACTAAAAGAATTAGTGAATCCATTTCAAGGAAATGTTTATGAGTCATGAAGTGTGGAGCACAAGTTGATAAGTAAAGACAATTGACATGTCTCAAGAGGTGTAAAGGACACCAAGATAGTGGGATGAATACCCAGCTTAAACATAGTAAGGCCAATGCCTAATATGAACACGTTAATGTACAACGAACGGGATGAAACTCCAGAATGAGCACCTAGACTACCAGGGAAAATCGATCTTCACAAAAGAGATAATAAACCTAGTTAAGAACAAAAGCAATGTAGTTAACTAAACGTACCCACAAGTACAAGCCAGATGTAATGGCATAACCTCGTAACACCCAGGAGCTATCCTTGAAGGGTGTTTGGGTCAACTGAAGTTGATCGGAATATTGTGATAGAAACACAAGAGTTGAAACTAATACTCAGTTTAAACATAAGTCGTTAAGAGGTAAACAGGCATTCTTAAGGGGCACCCCATATGAGGAAGCGTGATGCAATGACCTTGTCAGGGAGTCCAATACAACCTCCAAACGATGTGATGGTGTACGGAGAAGTAAAAATTTGTGTGAATAGCCTATAGTGAGAAGAGCTCGAGGCAATAAGGCTTATAAGCCACAAGCAAATGTGTTATGTAAATTCGACCGATTGCAGGAGTTATGTTATACAAATAAACAGAGCGGAGAATGAACCACTGCTTTAAGAGTGGGGATACCTCCCGATATTGTGAAACCGCGGAGCGGTAGTTATGTGAACCAAGTTCAATAATATGTTAAGGATTGACCAGATTGTTGTGACCACAGAATGATTTGAATAAGAAAAATACGAAAAGTGATGTTTATACTAGTTGTGGAGACCAGAGGAGTAATAAGTCTAATAGCAACCACCATAGGTGTGTGATGCTAAATGAAGAGTGAACAACACTTAAAGAGCATAAAGACTTGAAAAATAGTGTATTCAGTAGTCATCCAAGTGAAAGACGAACCATAATACGAATGATGGAAGTACATGAGCAGAAGCTAATATGAGAGTGGATTCCATGTAAGTTAGTGTTGTACAAGAAGTAAGAATACGGTGTGCAATAAGAGACCGTTATATAGGCATTGTTAAATGATAGTATGGCAAATAAGTAGAGTTATGAGTTAAACTCCGTGTGGATACAGCGGTAAGTGATAGCAAGTAAACTGGGCAGTAAGCCAGTACGCAATGTGCATTCCTATAGCTATCAATCGCATAAGAGATTTACTGCCAAGGGTTTACGCCTCTGCACTCTGTATGACTGAGTGTTTTGGTATTGCACTTGCGCAGTAATGATCGAGTGGGATAGCTAGGAATTTGGGGAAATGTTAATTGTGGTAGAAGTAGAAGGAGACTTATAACGCTAAAGCACCGAGGCATTGGAAATGCAAGTTCGTACAAATGAAAGAATACTTGTACATAACCAAGTGTGGAGGCATGATTAGGAATAAGTGACTAAAGGAGCACTAAATACCAAATACTGGTATGGAATATACCTCAAGTGTTGGAAATAATCGAGGGAGCACTACATATTAGGTAGTAGCTCGACCTCAACCGACAGTAAGTCAGAAGAAGCAAAGTGAATAGTCATGAAATACATGGCAGTATACACAGTAAATTGTCAGATATGTGGATGGGAAGTTTAATAACTCACCGAATTCGCTCACGGTAAGAGATACCACGCGTCGGTTGGGAAACCATTCTTCACAAGGTGAAGGTGAGAAAATGGGAAATGTACAATACATTATGAAAAAAATGAATGGGGCAAACTAAGCTCTAAAGTTATTAGGGTCGCGCAGGAAGCTAATAGACCCGTGATTCAAATATTGAATGTGCATAGTGAATGCGAATAAATGGCTAATTATTAACGCCTAGAAGCCTCACAGGCCAGAAACGAAACCGATTAGGAGTTAAATAAACTCCAATGAGAATTCTTGGTTTGGGGACTAAACCGCCAATATGGTTAAGATACTCTAACCAGAACGCATTGTATAACAGACCACGTGGAAGTTAAAACACTTCACGACGGCAGAACATTTTAAACCGATGTTCAGTGATTGATTACGTGGGCGTAATCCCTTTTAAGGGGGTAGAGCCTAAAACTGCTTAGTGTGTTTTGACGTACAAGTGTACGTGAACTATGGTGTGCATAGCACAAACATAATTGTTTGATTATTGGTGCGTATGTAATATGAACATACGCATTCATTCATGATTTAATTGTGGTAATTGCGCACAGAAGATGTGAATACCATTGTGATAAGTGTGTCTACCTTGTTAACTATTGTGTGAGAGTACAAGTGTAAGGGAGTAAAGAAACACCCGGGGAACTAAAACCCCGACAATATATGTTCATATAATACTAAATGTAAAACCGTGTATGTATTTCGATAGATAAAAGTATATATATACAGTATTGTGATTTATGAAGAGTATGACACCGACATAGAACCTAGCGAGAATTAAATTCCCTAGGTAACTTGATTAAAAGTGAATGGAGATAATTGATGGACGGAGTTCTATCCCTTGGAGATGTAATGATTATGACTAGAAGGATTAGAAGATAGAAAAATGGTAAATGCTTGAATTAGTTGTCGTTCGAAATTGACGTGGGAGGTGGAACTTGATTTACATGCGATCAAGGGAAGCCATACACAAATTGGGGTGGAAAGGTAGTTCAACACTGATGCTGATCACATCAGGGTTGGATGACCCTTGAAACTCCCTATAAGTGTTCACAAATAATCACGTTAAGAATAAGATGTGTAGTTAGCATAAATTGGACTTGGAGTTGTATGTGTTTTCAGAAAGGATTTAAATTAGTGTTTCAAATTTTCAATTGGTACTTTCAAGACTTCAATAAATATTTTCAAAATCTTAAATGGTATTTTCAAAGGAAGGATTTCTTTTACTTGACCCGTAGAGGATTTCCAATTAGTATCCTTCCAATAAAGGATTTGTTCTATTCAACCCCATAAAGAATATTTTCGTATTACTTGCTCACGAGCTGAGGACGTATGAGCCTTTGTCTTCGGACCGGTGACATGAGAAGTATATTTTTAAAAAATGTATGTGATTGTTTTGATCTCCCAAAGGAACGGGGACCAGAAGGTGTCCATTACGACCGGGTTCTGCGGGATCACAGTGTATATGTACTCGACATGGGACTGGATCCCATGAAGGGATGGAAAAAGGTATTTCTGTTTGTTATACATGCTAAGACATGTGTGTGATATGTGTAATAAATATTATCTGACCTATGAGTCTGAATGTTGTTATATGACCCAGACCTGAGAGTCTGAGGGTTGTTATGTAAGTACAAATGTTGTTATGTTACCCGGACCGTTGAGTCCGAGGTTGTTATGTAAGTATGTCTTGTGTGGATGTGGATATGTTACCCGGACCATTAAGTCCGAGGTTGTGAGTAAAGTATGTTGGGTTATGGAAGTTTTATTCTACAAGTAATCCCAGTGTTCTAATTCAAATGATGCTTGGGAAGGGTGAACTTCGAGGACGAAGTTCTTTTAAGGGGGGTAGATTGAAATAACCCAACCTTAATATGTTAATTAATTATGTAATTATGATTTTCTAAGGCTAATTAAGTCCTTAAGATCATTGGTGAAGAAATAAAAACCAAAAAGAAAAAGAAAATGCATAAAAGTTACAAAACGTGAAAACACGTATTTAATTATTTTAGGAGGTATATAACCTTCACTAGGGTTATAAATATATTTTTATACCCTAATTACACACTAAGAACATGTGGGAAAAATTCTCGAAGAAAACGGATCCAACTAATGCGTTAAAACGCTAACGGAGTCTTAAATGTGTTTTTCGAGGAAACCCGAAAACGTGACTTTAAACGGTCAAATGACCCCGTAAAAATTATAGTTGACCATATAACTATAAATAAACATTAATGGGAGCTTAATATAAAAATTAACTAAACAAGAAAATCCCGGAAAACGGGCCCGGTTAGTGAATAGTGCTAAACCGGGTAAATAAACGAGCGTTTTCTGTAAAAAAAAGCGAAAAACGCTCCAGCATGTGTTACTGTAAGGGGGCCGGTTTTAATATGTTAATTAGCTCTCTCACACTCTTGATTAGTTAGCTAGTTAAATAAGTCAAAAAGCAATAAAACAAAAAGTAACTTATACCCCCACTCACACTCTCTCTATCTCATTTCTTTTTCCCTCTCTTTCCTTCCTTCTTCCTCCAGCATTTTCTCCTCCTCCCTCTGTTGCTGTCGCTTTGCAACTTCTCCACCAACCATCCATGGGTTTCTTCACCTTCTCTCCCTTGTACAAGCTCCATTAAAGCTCGAATCACAAAAATAAATACATATTCTTCATCCTCTCATCATCCTCTATCTTCCTCTCTTTTTGGAATTTCAAAAGGATGAACTTCATCTCCATGGGTTTTTCCCATTTGAAGAGAAGATGACATCAAATTGAAGCTTGGAGTCTCTCTCTCTCCTAAGGTAAAAATCTCCAAGAAAAACCTCATTTTCTCCACCCATGGTGTTGGCCGATTTTTACCCTCTTTGATACCTTGTTTTTCTCCTTGTTTTTGAGCTTCATATCAACCCTCCAATGGTGGAATAATTCCCTTCTTGATTCAAGGGTGAGAACCCCTCTTAAAAAGCTCCAAAGGTAAACCCTAACTATGGTGTATAATAAACCTTGCATTGAAATTGTGTTATCTTAAGGGTTAGAATTTTAATTGTGTGCCCTTTGTGTGATTTGGATGTTGGGATGGAGTTTGGTAGCTCCATCACCTATTTGACCGAAATTGGGAAGAGGAGGAGAAAGAGGAGATTGGTAAAGGAAAGGAGGATTTGTGAGATTAAGGTAAGAAACTCACCTTAATGCTTATTTGATTATTGTAGAACTGGGATGGGAAAATTTTGGAAGAAATCCAAGATAAATAACTCACCTTAAGCTTATGTGGTGTTTAAGGAAATTTTGTTGTTTTGGTGCAAATATAAATGTTGAGTGTAGTGCAGGTGTTGCTATTATTATGAGGAAATTCAGTGTTTAAATTTAATGTTGTTTAAGGGCCTAAGAGCCAAGCTTTTAAAGTTATGTACATTGAGGTGATCGTTGTTAAAATGATGGAATTGATGTGGGATAGTGCCTTGAATGAGTTGATGGTTGGAGTGCTTTGGTGAGCTAAGTAATGTGTGGGAACATGTTAAAATTAAGGGGAGGTTATGGCGAAATTTTGGTAGGAAATAAGTGTTTTGATGATGGCTTGGTGAATGGGAGGACTTAGGTGTTGTAGTGTTGAGTAGAGTGGTTTAATAGCCTTATAATGGTACATGGAGAATGGAGATAAGAGAGTGCAAAATCTGTAGCATAATGATGCTTGGTAACTTGAATTTCAAGAAAAGACTTGGTTTGTAACTTGTGAAACAAGGAGTGAATGTGGGTTTTTAGAGATGCATTGTCTAGGAATGAATTGGTATGGCCATTGAGTGATTTGGTAAGTTTGATGAGAGGTAGAAACAAGCAAGAAGAAGTAGAAATGCAAAAGAGTGAAAAAAATGCAAAATGTGAGAGTTGGATTTGTTGAATTTGAGCAAGGATTGGGTGGTGGATTAAACCAAAGATTTGGAGAGGTTTAGTGCATGTTTTAAGGTGTTTAAACATGTAGGAAACATGTGGAAAGATTGTGGAATAAGTGGGAAAAGATTGGGTGGAATTGGAGTCAAAATGTGTAGAAAAACGGTTTTTAAAATGGGGTCTGCCCCTGGGACCACCCCCTGTGGGGAGGTCTAGTGCAGAACTGCAAAACGTGTAGCTTCTGTTGTGGACCACCCCTGGGACCGCCCAGAGGGGCGGTCCAGACCAGAGAAGAAGAATTTTTTTTAAGCCTTCTAATGATGGGGGATTGGATGGTAATGGTTTTAGATGATGTTTAGGCCTTGTTTGGTGCATGTAAAGGCCTTATAATGTGTAAACAAGTGTTAGGTTGGATGTGAGAGTTGTGAACTTAAGATCACAAGAGTAAAATTAAGTATAAGGGATGACGGGGTTAATGGGGCGCATTAGTCGTTAAACAATTATATTACCCCGATGTTGATGGAAGCAATTGTAATGCTACCAGTCGTTCGAGGATTATTCGAGGAACACAAGAGGGCACAATAGAGTGGACCTTGGTGACAGGTATGGTTTTCTTGCAACCTATCTCCTACCGGGTTACACCGGCTTGTATGCCAACTTGTTTTCTGTGTGTTTGCCACCTTGCAAGATAAAGCATGAAATGAGTTTATAGTAATTCATTAATGTGGCGTAAATAATTCTGATATCGTTTAACCTTAATTATGTGTTAAACCGTAGCTAATCGACTCTAGGGTCACATAAGAGATCGGTATTCGGATTAAACGTCCCAACCTACGGGAACGTTCTACGGCTATCCGTGCATTAGTTGTATATTGTGGTTGTGTGTGATGTGTGTGGCTTTGTTAAGTATATCGTTATTTAACTAATGTTGTTTTCCGTGTTTTGTCGAATGGGATGTTACCTCCCTTGTGTATGGTTAACCAAGTTTGTAACACCAAATGGTGTCATGATGTGATAAATTCCATAAAGGAACTTTAACTAATATGTATATATTATGGGGGTTAGGAATCCGGTCGTTCCGGTCACGCGCGTTGTTTGGGAGTTGATGTCTATATTTAAATTAACTCCCACTCTGTTATGTTATGGTTGTTTTTTCTCCTTGGATTACAATCACCCACGAGCTTAACCAAAGCTTACCTACCTTGATTATTATTCGGGGCTAGGGGGGAATACTATTATGTTAAGGTTGTTTCCTTCCTTAGATTACAACCACCCACAAGCTTAACCAAGGCATACCTACTATCATTATTGGAGTAGGGGGAATTGTGTATGGTGTGATCGGACCTATATTACGGCCGACACATCTAAGTGAAGTAAATGTATACGGTGTGCTCGGACTTATATTTCCTCCGACACATCCTAAGTGAAGTGTACGTTCTCTAAGAAGAATGGTGTTAAGTTGTATACATGTTATTATGTGAAGTATGTTGTTATGTTGTGTATGTTGATCTCCGAAACCAACCCCGTACAAATATAAGGGGTAATTAAGTATAACCCGATTAAATGGGTGTGTGTCGTCTAACAAGGAATAGCTCCATTAGGGTAGAACCCTCAAGGGTCAAGAACACAATAATGTGACCTAACCGATGTGATGTGCTAATCTCATGTTTGTATCCTGTTCATTGGATGGGTGAATTATAAGCATGATTTGTGTGTATAGTATCATGCATGTTTTAAATATAATTAACCGCATGCTCAAACGACAAATAGTTGTGGGTGGCCCGGTAGCATGCGGGCTGCAGGATTACCATACCAGCAAAGGTGCTGACCCCCTTTGGGGCCCCCCATTACTTTTCAGGTACAATGAAGCTGGTAGCCGTTCGAGAGTAGGACGGGGTAACTGTTTATGTATGGGTGGTTATTTAGTTAGCGCGATATCGATAATGGAATGTATTAGACTCGGTACAGTTTGGATTGTAGATGTATTTGTATTCAGTTTATAATGGATTTGTAAATGTAAAGTGTAATGCTCGGTAATCTTGTTCATCAGACCGGTACGTTGTGTATGTAGTAGCCTTGTTAGCCACGTGGGTGGCTAACGGCGTGTAACACCCATTGATTTAGTCAGTGTTTATGATGTAAGTTCCGCTGCGGTTAATGATTAGGTGTGGTGTTATTAGTTGGGGTGGGGTGTTACAACAACCTTATGTTTTATTAATCAATCAAGCTATGTAAACTGAAAAATGATAATAAAATATTCTTATATACTATGATTCAATATGAAAAACCAAAGAAAAAGATTTATAACAGTTAGTGCCATCTTTTCTATAATAGTGATGAAAACGATTATAGATGGTTGTGTATATGATTATAATCATTAATGGAAACATTTATAAGCTATCATGGTTATGTAAAAAAACAACGTTAAGGAATACGTAAAATCAAATCCAACAACTTTTATAGCCTTCCGGTTTATCTATCAGTCAAGCACTATAAAGTGATAAATGCTAAAAAAATTGTAAACCATGATTCAATAAGGATGGTAAAAGAATAGATTATGTCATATTTTCTATAATAGTGATGGAAATGATTATAAAAGGTTGTGTACATGTTGCTAATCATAAGTGGAAACATTTATAAATTATTGTGGATAGATAATAACCAAGGTTAATGAATATGTAAAATCGACTCCAACAACTCAGTTTATCGTTTCCAAATGTCTATAGCCTTCAGGTTTATCAATCAGTCAAGCTCTGTAAACGGATAAACAGTAAGAAAATATTTTTATACATAATGATTCGATAAGAACATCCAAAGTAAAAGATATAACATCTAGGCTCTATTGGGCATGGCTATTTTGCAATGTTTTGGTCTGGTTGTTTTATATGTGGCAGTATGTTGGAGAAGAAGTATGAGTCCCACATTGAAAAATTATATGGCTAGTAAAGTAGTTCATATAGCTTATGAGCTACTCCACCTAATGTCAATTGGTTTTAGGATGGAACCTCATGGGTTATTGAGGCTTACTAGTCTTTATGGGTATTTTATATAATTCCCTACGTCGGGTCTATTCTTCTCCCACACAACATATTATTGGAGTAGAGTACTACTAAAATAATTGCTAAAACCATCTTCTAAAATATGAGTATGAATGCAAATGTATATTTAACTCATTAATATTGTTAAATAAACACTATGGATGACCTGGATCTAATCCGTCTGGGACGGAAATAGGTTATCTGTCACGAAAGCCTCACCATCCGAAAACAAGCATTAATACACATTTTTAAATAAATTAAGGGTTATTAAATTATATTTTTCTTGATGATTAGGTACTTCAATGAAAAAAATATAGAGTTGAAAAATACTTGTGGATGCTTTTGTTGATTGTTTCAAAAGAACACCAAATCAGAGGGTAAACCTTGTTGAATGTATTTCAAGAACTTCGTTAAGATCTAAGTAAATATTTTATTCTAGGATATTTAACATGGGAATAGGTGTTTTTTAAAGAAAAAAGGGCATACTATATTATGAGATGGCCAGTAACTATCAACGCCACAAAACACAAGTGCATAGAAGAAGACACAACAGCCAACTGATGGCAAAGACAAGAACCCTAGACTTTAACGGTTGAAGAACCTAAGTCCTGTGGACGGTTGCATAATCAAAGCCCACTAATTATATTGTTCACCCTAAATTATCTTGATTAACCGAATCTGCCAGGCACACTTCAACAAAAAGAAGAATATCATCACTAACAAACTGAACAATAACCCTCCTAAATGCAATATCCAACAAGTACAAAGCATAGCAAAAGCAAGAAACCACAAATAAGCAATAATAAAATAGTCCAAAAGCATAAGTCTACAACCTAGAATTAACATAATTAGAGTAATTAGGAAGGAAACCCCTAGTCATAAAAAAGAACACCAAATGAAGCCAAAACTTCCAAAAATAAACGAATTACATGGGGTGTCATTACCCATGTAATTAGGAGAATAGGGCATCATTTCCCCGAACGGATCTGGTTAAAGTCCAGAACTACTATAATCATTTGCGCCTCGCCTCCATAGTTGCCTCCATGATTCTCTTACCCTTCTATCACCTTCACCTAAACGAGCATCCCTAACCTCCTCTCTAGTTGCATGCTCCATAACCTGATCAAAGTTATCTTCTTTGATGTGGCCGAGGATCCAAGCTTTCCAAGGGTAATTAAGCTAAAGAGAGGAGAATCATTATCAGAGTTATTATCCACAGACCCACCTCCACCACGCCGACCTTAAGTTATTTGAGCCAAGTGATCTGAAAGATTACAACGACCCAACAGGTTAGGAGCCACACCGCCATAGACAACACATGAGTATGGTTCTGACAATATCTCCTTGGATCTCAATATTGTTTGAAAAACATCTGTTCTAAGCCATGAACCATGGGTGTATCTCCCTTCTCTCAATTGTGGAATTTGGATGAGACTCATTCGTATGAAAAAGCATATCGCATTTGGCACAAATAGATGGCATATAGTCATAGCCGAGATCTAAGACAAGTATTTGCCATCAATTGAAATTGAAAATGGTAGGCAACGTAAAACTAGAAGTTTTAGAAGAAAGAAAAGGTACCAAAAGATGGGTCTTCCATGTGATACCTGCAAAGTGACCAATCTTGAAAACCATCTTCTCGACAAAATGGGTATTTTATGCATCGTTGAGCTAATTGTAAGCGCTGACCCAGTAAGGTTAATACCCGGACCTAAAAGTGGTGATTAAATTATTCTAATACGATTATTAAAGGCCTAATAGTGCCTAGAGAATATTGGTGAAGAGAATAAAACCAAAGTAAAAGAGAAAACGCTTGAAAAGCGAAAAACGCTAAAACGCGCATTAAATGAGTATAGGAGATATATGATCTCGTAACGGTCCGAGATGGATTCCTTAGGCTTGGTTAGGCCTAATTAGTATATATGGGAATGATTCCCGAAGAAAACGGATCCAAATAATAGGTTAAAACGCTAAATAAGCATAAAAGCACGTTTTTCGAGAAAACCCGAAAACGTGACTTTAAGTGGTCAAATGGACCCGTAAAAATTATGGTTGACTATATAACTATAATTAAGCATTAATGGGATTTTCATAACCATTAAAAATAAAGAAACGATAAAAATCTGAAAAATGGGCCCGGTGAGTGAATAGTACCGACCGGGTTAAAATAACGAGTGTTTTCTGTAAAAAGACGAAAAACGCTCCAGCACATATGTATATAATGGGGCCGGTTTTAATAAGCTATGCAGCCTTCCCCTTTTTGCTTATTAGCTATTAAAGAAAGAAAGAAAAAGGAAGAAGAAAAGAAAGGAAAAGTAGAAAAGTACCTTTAACACTCTCTCTCTCTTCTATTCTAACTCCCACACATTTTCTTTCTCTGCCACCAGAGCCCTCTTCTTCCTCCATGCTAGCTCCGATGGCGATTTTCCCATGCCCACACAGCACCTCTCTTCTTTCTTCTAGTTGGACATTCAAATCAACTCCAAACTCAACAAAATTACTACCGCTGGATTCCCCTCTTCACAAGGAACAAGTTCCACCCTTCAAAAGCTGAAAAACTCCACCTTCATCACCATGGCTAAATGCCATTTTGAAGAGTGAAGGAGAGTATTTTGACCTCCATCTCCTCCTTATTACTCCAAGGTAAAAATAAGCTTAAGAGCTCATCATTTTAGCCTCTCTTACATTCTTTGGAAATTTCCAACGTGAGCTTCTCCTTCTTCCATGCCCAGCCGATAGTTGATCTTCATTAAGGGCTGGAATTGCTAGCTTTGTTGCCCAAGAACTCCATTTACAAGTGCAAGGTAATGCCTTCTTAAAAACCTTAAGAACCCTCCTTAAAATTATAGGGTTTTGATATTAAGGATAGTATTTGAATTAGTGTGTGGTTCTTGGATTGGCTAGCTTGAGTTGTTGGCTGGTTGAGAAACAAGAATCAAGAGGGAAAGATGAAGAAAGGAAAGAGAATGGAAGAAGGAGAGAAATGGAGACTTAAGGTAAATAAATTACCTTAGTGTATGTTCTTGTTGCTTTTAGAATTTGGGAAGGGAAATGAACAAATGAATGAACCCCACATGAGTGTGGTAATAATGTGCTTGTATAGAAATAATGCAAGTGAGAAAGAATTTGTGAATTTAGTGTTTGATTGAGAGAGTTATGCATTTTATGAATTATGCATTGTGTGGTATTTGGAGAATTGACGAGTACTGATGGATTTATGTGTGCTGATAGAACCCTTGTGGTTTGGCTAGTTTTAGGATGAATTATGTGAAGAAATGAGTTTTGAGCAATGTTAGAAAAGTAGCCAAGTTATGGCAAATTTTGTGTAGGAATCTAAGTGGATTAAGTGTTGTTTGGTGTGAAGAATGGTCTAGGATACCTAGGTATGTATGGAGATTGATTTGGGCAGAAAATCACCATGGGAATGCTTATTTAAGGAGAGGATATTTGTGTAAAATCTGTAGCATAAATGTGGGAGAAAGTTTGGAATGGCTTGAGTTTAAACTAGAATGTTAAACTTGTGTAACAAGGAGTGAACTTGGGTTTTAGAAGTGCATTGGCCTAGGAGTGATGTGGAATGGTCAAATGGAGTGAGAACTAATGCAAATTGCCAAGAGGTGAAAATCTGTAGCACAAGTGTGCATAAGTGTAACAGAGAATGGGAAAAATTGAGAATGTGAGCAAGAATTTGAGTAAGGAATAGACCTATGTTTTGAAGAGGTTATAGCATGTTTTAAGGTGTTTAAACATGTAGGAAACATGTGGAATGATTAGGAAATGATTAGAGGTGAATTAGGGGGTGTGAAAACTGATCAAAAACTGTAAATTTTGATAGTTCCAGGGGTGGTCCGGGTTTGCAAATCGGTACACAAACCCGGACCACATCAAAAACACACCCGAGAGTGAAAACAGGGGTTGGTCCGGGTTTATATCCCAGGACACAAACCCGGACCATATGAAAAAGTAGGCAGAAAGTTAAAACCGTGTCTGGTCCGGGTTTGTAACCCGGACACAAACCCGGACCAGTGTAAAAACTTGCCAGAAAGTGTTTTTAAAGGTTTCTAATGATGGGGGTTTTGAATGTTAATGATGTTATATGATGTTAAGGCCTTGTTTGGTGACATGTAAAGGCCCTAGGAAGTGTAAGAAAGTGTTAGAAGTGAGTGTGAAGTAAGAACTCAAATTAACAAAAGTAAAACCGAGGTAAGGGATACCGGGGTAAGTACGGGAGAAGCATTTAATTATATACCGTATGAGCTTAGTATTAATAATAATGTTTGGAACATTATCAGAGGATCGTGTGTGTGTGAACCAAGCATGGTGAGATGGCACGGTAAAAAAAAAGTAAACCCCGGTGTGAAAGGTATGATTTTCTCATACCCCGCGTACTAATCGAGTACGTTGATTTGTGTGTTTGTGTGCCGGCTTAATCCAGATTAAAGCATGAAAATAATCCATTGTTTGATTATGAATGTCTTGTTGTATGTTGAATGAGCTAACATACTTGTATGCCGGTGTGGTTTAACGTAGTGCATAGACCGACTCATAGTGGGTATTGATTGACTAGAAACCCGTAGATCGGGTAGTTTCATAATCAATGAAAGTATGCAAACACACGCAAGCTATCGATTTAAGTATAACGATAACGCAAACATATGAACTCCCTAGAATGTGAGGAGATGTACGGGTTGAGTAAATACCCGAATACGGTTAGAAAACCATATTGACACAATCCATAAAATATATAAGAGTGGAGAGATAAATGAACCTCCGTAGTGGGGATTGAAGTTAGTTCAAAGATGTGAACTTATAAGAAAGGTAAAGGAGACCTAAGGGACCATTTAACTCCTTGAGACATGGTCAACCTCCTATAAGAGGATTTTACCCGGTATAAGAAAATAACCGAAAGTATGAGTAAATGAAATGTAAGGGTAACTCTTAAAACCTAAGATTAAGCGAACTTGAGTAATGTTCCCAAAGTCATTAGAAACATCGAGAGTGATGCTTCTATACTAATATACATAATATTATTATAACTCCATGAGAGGAGTGTACGGGAATATGAGAAGTCCGAGAGTAGTCGGACCTATGTAAAAGAGATAGGAACTAAGAGAGAGTTCCGGGAGCTAGTTGAACCTTCCCACCATGCTAGACCCAGAGTAGGGTCGAAACGGGGAAGTAAGACTATGCTCAAGAGCCATGAGTTTGGCTTAAGAATGTATTGAGAGTAACAAGCGTGACGTAGGAGACCTGTAGTGTCTCGAGAATCTACAAGAGCTTGAGTATAAGTAACCCAAGAGTGTGGGTGAGATTATGAGTATAAGTAACCCGAGAGAATGGGTGAGTATAGAATGAGTAGCCCAAGAGAATGGGTGTGTATATGAATAGGTAACCCGAGATAGCGGGTGAGTTATTGAATGAGTAATCAAGGCATAGTGAGGTATAACCCTCAAGGCCTAAGAGTAAAATGATACGACTAACAACCTTGTTATGTTAGTTAGGGATTGTATCCCATGAATGAATGTCGAGTCCTTGTGTAGTGTACATATATAATGTATTTCTGTATGCATGTTGGTTGAATTAAAATGAACTCCATGCTCTCGACAAAAGTAGTCGGCGTACCCCGGTTAGCGCTCGGGGTATGCGAATTTCATATGCAGTGTTAAGCTGAGCCCCTAGTGGCACCGTTTTTATCTTTCAAGTACACCGAAGATGATACCGTTCGAGAGTAGGACGGGGGGTCGGTGGTTATCATGGGTAGTTAGGTTTAATTTACTTATGTACTTGAATGAGGTGTAAGACGGAATATGTTATCGGCATCCGTATATTGTAGACTCGGTATAGTATGGAAATGATTTGAGCATTGTATTTGTATCGTGTACTCGGTTGTTCCAGTTCATCAGACCGTTACGGTATGTAAGATAGGCCTGGTTAGCCATGGGTGGCTAACGGCATTGTTTCACCCCTCGTTGTAAGTAGAGTTCCGCTGCGTGAGTAAGAGCAATTTAGTGACAGTTTAAGAGGTAATGACGAGTTTTACGGTTGGGGGTGTTACATAAGGAAACCAATCAAAATAGTGATTAGCAACAAGTTTGTTTGGCTCTAAAGATTGAATGGCGAACAATGACTGATTAACCACCCAATGACCACGAACCAAGATAGCTTGCGTACCTTTGAAGCTCCGAACTCAAAAATGACAAATTTGAGCCAATTCTGGTAAATTAAAAGCACTATAAACTCTTCAGATTTTTTGAAGAATTAGGGCAAGAGAAGAAGTGCATATGGGATTGGGAGAAAGATATGGCCGAGAACACATCGCTCACAAGCAAGGAAGCAACCATTAAACCCTCAAACTCTCATTATTGAAGCAGGATGGAATGATTACCTCAGACGTTACAACTATAAAACAGGGAAGATCGCAAGGGAGAAATTTAAAGGGGTGATATGCAAAGAGAGAGAGATCACTATTGGAGAAAGTGGAGAATCAAAGATGGGAATCATGCAAGAGTGAAAAGAGTGGGAGATCAAAGTAAGGGGTCGGGAAAAGGTGATTGGTCGGTAGATTGACAGCAATCAGTGGAGAATAAGGGAATACTATCCCCACTCTCCCAAGTATACCGTAATCAGTACCTTGGTCATTCCCAATGTTTGCACTTCCTGATCGACCAACCCAACGTAAGCTAAACTAGAACCTATCAGAAGAGGTAGACGAAGCGGCCGGAGAGCTAGAGGGGAATTTCTTGCTAGGAAGTCATAGAGACTTTTTCGCTAGGTTGTTTCGGAAACTTTTTATGAAAGAACAGGTTTTGGTTTGTTGTTATTTTTAACATGGAAATAAGTGTTAGTCACAACATATAATGTATATTCATACCAAAAAAGTTAAAATGTGTTCTAAGAAAATAATATTATGCAAATGTCAATATCTTGACTTATTCATTAATGCAAACACTTTTATACATATTGATTCACATGGTTTTTCTCCCCATACTTAAAAGAAAAAAATCTATACATGCAATTAAAAGTTACAACATGCTTTCTTATTCCCCTATACAATGAAGTACTAAAACAAAAGAATAAGGGTACTTGTACAGGTTTTCAGCACATAATCACATACTTATACAAGTTTATATTAACTGGACACTAAGGGGATATGTATAAACTTGTTCATCTTTAACGGCTGATCTTGCACCATTTTCCAACACTAGGTGCACCATCACTGACGACAAACAACATATAGTACACCGGTGGCGCAATGACTTCGGAATTAGGCATCGTGACAGTTACCCGGTAGTTTGATGCAGAGATAGGCACTACTTTCCCAACTAAAGGTAGTTCAATCAACCTCTGCCCCTGTGAGAAAGAGTGTGTGTTGAATGAAGGTGACACCATTGTCACCTTTATAGCATCCAATTTGACCGGCACCCCTCCTCCAACTGAGAATGTTATAGGTATCACTGGTTATACTTTACATTAAGGTGTGAGCTAGCCGGGGTGACAATCACAGGCCTTCGTTTCGTTTGCATGTACCATGGTGAGAAAGCCTCCAGGCTTAATTCAGTTGGATAGAGACCACTAAACTCATACCCAAAATGTGTGTTACTGCCTCCAACCAGTATTCTCCCGTCTCTTAGAAGGATAGCGGTAGAATAGATGATAAACCCTGGGTATTTTTGACCCGGTTTGTGTCTCGAATCTGAACCCGGGTCTTCCATTGGTCTTGTAGAGAACTGGGGTAGGAATATGGTCTCTACAAAGCTCCCATCCCGCAGTTCCTCGTTTACAACCGTTTATAATAATGGCATCACCGTTAGGTAGAAGCACCATGTCACCCATGACTCTAGGTGTGGGCATCTTCTCCATGGTCCATTTTGGGTTTGCATCGGTGAACCTTAGCCTTCCACAATCATCAAGAGCTGGGAGGAAATTACCTTTGTTCGCTTGTTGTAATGAACCTCTAGGAGCTCCCCCACATACCAAGACCTCAGCTTGAACTCCCTTGGTGTTAATGTTTTTCAACGGTAGAAGGATAGCTGATCCAGTACTTGGATAGCATCTAGGTTGACCTCCAGGAATGGTAGGGAATGTTCGGACAATTTTGTTTGTCTTGTAATTCAAAAGAATGGCTCGATTGTTGGCGAAGATGAAAAGATTACCATCTGGACTTAAGAACACAAATGGATAGAGATTATTATCTGATCCACCCTTGTCAGTTGTCTGCAACAAGAAAGGAAGGTCATGGACGCCAGTGTTCTTAGGATAAAACTCGTAGTTATACTGCGCAAGTCCTCCAACAATGATTATTTGACCATCAGGTAGGATATGATTACTAGCGTACCACCTTGGCTTATTCAACTTATTACCGAGTTCATTCCAATCACAAGTTGAGCAAGGTTGGAAGAGACGAACACCTCGTTCACCATCTCGCCACCCACCAGTTTGAGTGAGGCGACCATCCGGTGAGACGGCACCAGATGAGCACCATGTATCAGTTTGAATCCTGAGTGGACGAAAGGTGTTGGTTAAAACATTGTATTCCACTGAATGAGCAGTGCAATCCTCTGGTTTAACCATCAAATCATTCTTCCGACATTTTTGATTCGCCGCGAGTTTGATTTGGGACTTGCCGAAGTTGGTTCTATCAAAAGTGATCACACGGTCATTGTGGAGAAGCTGCATGTGCATTGCGGAGATCCCGATACTCTTTTGAAGAAGCTTCCAGGTTCCAAATGCTGCGTGAGATGTTGGAACCAAAAACGAGATGAGGAGAATGATGATGGAGAGAGCGTAAGTGTAATTGGAATGGAAAACTCCCGTAATTCGCCATGTGTTTGTTGGATAGATGGATAGATCAAATCGATTTCTTGATATGTGTATGTACTGTGGTTTTCGTTTTGTGGTGGGATGGTGTTATTATCAGCAGCTGTGTTTATATACTGGATGGATTTTTAGCGCCATACGATCGAATAAGAGAGACAACGATGCGTTTTAGATACAACGTACTTTTTTGGTTGCTAGCGCGATTATATTGTATATTAATAATATATTCATTTTTCCTTGGAATAATATTTCGCTTCATTTGATCAGCTTACGTATCTAATAATTTGTTCGATAGCGAAGGTCTAACAGACCAACATTGTTCACTATCTATCCGTGTTTATCCGGTCAACCTTCTAACATGAGGACCGAACCGATACAAAAAATTTAGAGCCTTCTCTGATTAGCACGATTGTTTGTTTTGCGTTGTTTCGGTCTGTTTTTTTAGTTATTTTATATGTGACAGTATATTATTGGAGTAGAACGTAAAATCTATACGAGACTCACACGAAACCTATCCATTTATACTTCAAATATACCACACCCATACTATCAAATATGCCAAGACAACAGAGCTAAGTAAGGTGGCGTTCAATCTGCCTATTAGGCTAATGGTGGCCCCGGTTCTGGTTCCGAGATATGTGTATTCGGGTTCAGAACCGGTCAGGGGTGGTTCCAGTTCCGGTTCCAAAGGTTGTATTCGCTTCGGACTCGCTCAAAAAATCGGTTTCAGCCTGTTCCGGAGCGGTTCCAAAACCTGGCCGGTTCCGGAGCGGTTCCGGCCGATTCCGGAGCGGTTCCGGCCGATTCCGGAGCGGTTCTGGCCGAATCCGGCCAGTTCGGACCAAAACGACGTCGTTTTGCCCATTGACCAACGGCTAATTGACCGGTTCCTGGACAGTTTTGGTTCCGGTTCTGCAGTTCCGAATCCAAGGGCAGTTTCAGGCGATCCCGATTTTGATTCCGGGCCCAATTCAGTCCCAAATCTTCAAACGTGTATTCACTTCACATGGGGACAATTTCGGTTCCGAATCGAATCTGACCCAGTTCCAGCTGGTTCCGATTCCAATCGATTCCGGGTAGAACCGAACCCGTAACCACCATTAGACTAGCAATCAAATGTAAATCTAAACGTTTCGTGTTCGCTGCTATAATTCACACTGAGGCACTTCCATTACATAACTCGTGGTTGGAGTTTTTTTTTTTAAATCACGAAATACTAAAAGCTTTATTTTATTTTTATCAATGTGTATTTAAGAAGTAACACCTGATATGGTCAAGTTTGTATTGGTGTCACTAAATATGACTTTGTTCTTGATGTCTAAATTATCTCTGCCATTAATTAATCATGTGACAAAAAAATGTCTAAAATTGTAGTCCAGTACCAGGTAAAATCTATAACAAATATGGAATTGAGAGAGAGAGCAACGTGAATAAGAGAAACCCGATGTAATAGAATATTCATTCACCGGTGTGTGACGGCTACTGTATTTAGTTTATATAGTAGGGTTTCCGAACATGTATGCTAGACAATAACTAGACTGAACTATAATTGGGCCTATTTACAATTGTTTAATGATTTAGTGGACTGGCCCATATCAGTGGTCACAATATCCCCTGGCGTTCCAAGCGGCACAAGGTGTAGCTTGGACCGATTTCTGATGAAGCGTGGACCAGGTAGGGCTTTAGTAAGTATGTCAGCAGTTTGGTCATCAGTGTGAATAAACTGTATAGTCAACGACTTATTTGCCACCTTCTCCCGAACAAAATTGAAATCGAGTGCAACATGCTTAACCCTAGAATGGAGAACAGGGTTGGCCGCCAAGTAAGTTGCCCCCAAATTATCACACCACAAGATCGGGGGTGAGTGAAGGAAAACACCGAGATCTGCGAGGAGTTGTTGCACCCAGATGATTTCGCATGTCGCATGAGCCAGGGAGCGGTACTCTGCTTCAGTTGTCGATCTTGCAATGGTGGGCTGCTTTTGGACTGCCATGCGATGAGGTTACGGCCAAGGAAGACACAGAACCCAGAGGTTGACCGGCAATCGGAGTGATTTCCACCCCAGTCCGCGTCGGCATAGGCGGAAAGTTGAGTGCTTGATCGAGCAGAGATGTGGAATCTCAGATCGCGAGTTGCATTGAGGTACCGCAGTATTCTTTTTAATGCTTTCCAATGTGTTTCTGTGGGTCGATGCATGTACTGGCATAATTTATTGACTGCAAATGTGATGTCGGGTCGAGTGAGAGTAACGTATTGTAGTCCTCCAATTAGGCTACGGAAGAGAGTGATATCAGGGAATTTAGGACTGTTTGTATCGTGAAGGTTTGAAGAGGTAGCCATAGGGGTAGATACAGAACGTGAGTGAGTGAGTGAGTTTGCATCTGGTTAGGAGGTCAAGAATGTATCTTTCTTGGGAGAGATATAGACCTGTTGTGTCGTGGTGGACATGGATACCCAGGAAGTAGTGAATTGGCCCTAGGTCTTTCACAGGGAAAATAGAAGACAGTCGAGAGATGAATTTGGAGATGACCCACTGAGTGTTGCCAGTTAGAATGATATCATCGACATATATGAGGGCTAATAGGATTTCTGGTCCAGACTGGTACATGACGAGTGAAGAATCAGCTTTAGATTCCCGAAACCCCATGGAAGTTAGAGCCTCACTCAGTTAAGCGAACCAGGCCCTAGGAGCCTGTTTCAGGCCATAGATACTTTTTGAGTTGACAAACGTGATTAGGAAAAATAGGATGAATAAACCCAGGGGGCTGAATCATAAAAAGCTGTTCCTGTAAATCTCCCTGCAGGAAAGTATTTTGGATATCAATTTGGTTAATGGCCAGTGATTAGCAATAGCTAGAGATAGGACAGTGCGAATAGTGGTGGCCTTAACCACTGGACTAAAGGTTTCTGTGTAGTCCAGACCCTCTTCTTGACTATAGCCCCTTGTAACAAGGCGAGCCTTCCTTCTGTCAATACTTCCATCAGATTTTCGTTTTGTTTTTAGTATCCATTTGGCTGAGAGGATATTTGCTCCATCTGGTTTAGGCACAAGGTCCCAAGTGTGAGTATTAATGAGGGCTTCAAACTCAGTCAACATAGCCTGTCTCCATACTGAGTGATTGAGGGCGTGTTTAAAGGTTGGTTCATCTGGAATGGGTGGGCTGATAGTTTATGTAGTATGAAGTTGGGGCCAAGGAATGGTCCCATCTGTTCTGACAAGGGGGTGGTGAACAATTGCTTTGGCCCAAGTTATCATTGGGTGATCATTTGGTGGGGTTGGTGTGGAGGTGGTAGGGGTGAGAGAGGCATGAGACATATTTGTGGAGTAGCTTGAGTTGGTGTTTCTGTGACTGAAGGAGTGGTCTGTAGGTCAGTGAGGTTGGTAAGGGTGAGGGAGGAGGAGATGAAGTGGAGATAGAAGTGGGTAGGTGTGATATATGTGATGGAGAAAGTGTGGTGAAGGTAACAGTGTTGATGTTTTCTTGAGAAGGAGCAGTGGTCTGGAATGAGGGAAAAGGAAATTGTGTTCATCAAAGTGAACATCACGGGAAAGATAAAATTTTTTGGTGAGTGGGTCATAGCATAAGTACCCAGTGGTGTTAGGACCATAACCAAGGAAAATACAGTGTGTGGATCAAAAGGAGAACTTGTGTTTGTTCAAAGGCCTCATGTTAGGCCAGAAACTACAGCCATAGACACGGAGGTGGGAGTAGTCAGAACAGATGTGAATAGCATCTCATAGGGACTTTTGAAATTTAAGACTGAAGAAGGAAGCCTGTTCATTAGGTACACTGTGGTAGTAAAGGCTGTACCCCAGAAA